>CM055830.1:10991625-11013929 GCA_029582265.1 Zoroaster sp. YZ-2022
GGGGAGAGCGGGGAGAGCGGGGAGAGCAGGGAGAGCGGGGGAGAGCGGGGGAGAGCGGGGGAGAGCGGGGGAGAGCGGCCCCTGACAATGTTGGCTCTTATTGCGCGGTCTGTGCTCCAGAGATAACAACATTGGTGGGGCGGGGCAGCGGGGAGGGGAGATTTGGGAGCGGGGGACATGGGAGGGTATGTTTATTGTAACGTGTCCCAACTATTTTGGCCGCGATTGTAGCCTAAAGCCCTCCGACGAGGGAGCCCTCCACTCGCTACTGGCAGAATTTATGTATTTCATTGTTTCTCCCAGAATAAAAACCCACAGATGGCTGAGAGTCATTGATATCCTAAAGGGGACCATTCCACATATCTTAGAAGGGGTGTCAGTTAACAGATGTAACCATTATCGCCGGTATATGCCGTGTACATATTACACAGTTACACAATGCCGAGCATTTACGACCAACTCGTCAAATGTTAAAACAATTTGTGCCCCCTTTAATTTTAATTTTTTTAATTTTTGTTAACAAATTATGAAGATAACATTTCAACTTAGGGCATATCGTGGTTTTGGCATGATACGATTAATATTTCAATTTTAAAGGGACTTTAGAAGATGTACCATTATCGTCGGTATATGCCGTATATATATAGTTAATCAATGCCGAGTATTTATGACAAACTCATCAAAAGTTAAAACAATTTGTGCCCCCTTTAATGTTAATTTTGGTTATTTTTTGTTAAGGAATTATGAAGTTGACATTTCAACTTCGGGCATATCGTGATTTTGGCATGATACGATTAATATTTCATAATTAAAGGGACTCTAGAATATGTACAATTATCGCCGGGGATATAATTATGGCGTGTATATTTTACACAGTTACACAATGCAGAGTATTTGTGACGAACTCGTCAAAAGTTCAAACAATTTGTGCCCCCTTTAATGTTAATTTTTGTTAATTTTTGTTAATGAATTATGGAGATGACATTTCAACTTAGGGCATATCGTGGTTTTGGCATGATACGATTAATATTTCATAATTAAAGGAACTCTAGAATATGTACCATTATCGTCGGTATATGCCGTGTATATAATACACAATGCCGAGCATTTATGATCACTCGTCAAAAGTTAAAACAATTTGTGCCCCCTTTAATGTTAATTTTTGTTAATGAATTATGAAGGTGACATTTCAGCTTCGGGCATATCGTGGTTTTGGCGTTTTACGATTCATATTCATAATTAAAGGGACACTAGAAGATGTACCATTATCGTCGGTATGCCGTGTATATAGCCTATAGTTAAACAATGCCGAGTATATATGACCATCTCATCAAAAATTTAAAAAAATTGTGCCCCCTTTAATGGTCATGAAGTTATGATATAATAATAGTACTTGGACATGTACACTCATTAGCGTGAGCTCGTTTCTGCGGCCGGCCGTGTGGATATACGCCGTCTATAATTGAGGGTCACACAGAAGGTGGCCAACCTGATCGTGGTTTTCGAATTCATCCCGATTTTAACCCACAGCGTTGAATCCGGTTGAATCCGCGGTTGAATCCGCGGTTGAATCCGCGGTTGAATCCGCGGCTAGCGTGATCCTGGTATTGTATTCTCTACACGTGTTTTTTTAGGAATGAATTGTGGGTAATTTCCAAGATGGCAGCTTCCATGAGAACGTGCTACGTGAGTTGCGCTTGCAATCGAGTCCCGCATTGCGTGCACTGGGGCTCCAATGGACTCATTGCCTTTGGGACAAGTAATTCAGTGGCTATTTATGAACCAGAGGTGAGATATGTGGCCTTTTTTGTGTGTGTTTGGCGATCAATATTGGGAAAATTCAACTTCATTTCAATCTCTGTCACTTAAGACGTAGGCAGATTCACGCAAACCGCCGATGGTGGCGCTATTTTTCATATCAGTTGTGAATGTCAGTCGTTTCGTACCCAAGTCGTTTCGTACCCAGGCTTCATAGCACAGTAACAAAGGGTTCCAAGTCCTTTGATATTGAACAACAATGTGACTGTCAATCACTGTTGATGGGTTCACGGGAAATGAAATAAAATCTAATAATGAAATCTATTCCCAGAATTATTTGCATTTCTTTTTATTATTATTTGTTTTTGCAAATTTATCACTGTCTTCCCTTTTCTATAATTTTCAAGTCTTGATTATTTCGGATGTACTAAATAATTATTTTCCCATAAATTTTATGATTAAGCAATAAAGAATTTGAATTTGTGAAATTGTAATAAAGTCTATTCCCAGCATTATTTGCATTTCTTTTTATCATGATTGTTTTTAAATTTTCAAAGTTTGGCACTGTTTTTACAGTAACGGAAAAAAAATTGCATTGCATAATTGCATTGCATAATTTTTTTTTTAAACCTGTGGAGAAAAACATTTATTTCCGTCTTTATTCTTCACTTAATGCATGGTATCAATCTCTCTTTATAGAATTGGTGGTCCTGAAAAGGACCGGTTTGTTTGTTGTTGTGGCTTACAGGGCTGGAACGTGATACATGTCTATGATGATGCCGCACGTCGGCGATGTCACAGGAGCAGGTTTGCGAGACTGGCTTAATCTCCTTTGTGCGTCATAATTGACTGGGTACGAAACGACTTGGGTACGAAACGACTTGGGTACGAAACGACTTGGGTACGAAACGACCTGCTTCGGAAGTTGTGACCCGCCGAACTTTCATGGTAAAATTCTAATATAAAGGGTAGTCTACGGATGTAGTCACTTCTAGTGTCGATAAATGGATACTACACATCGTGGTTATCTTAATTGATCAGTCCATGCCAACTGTAACGTTGGCACAAAAACAGTGCAACTTGTGCAAAATAGACTTTGTTAGTACTACAAGGATACATTGCAGGCAAATTCGGTCACAACTTTTCAAATGAAACTGGATCTTAAAAATTACCAAATATTTAAATCAACAAAAATTCGTAACTTTGCATAGGGTTAACCTATCATGACCATTGACCCCTCATTTTCTTTCTAATTTTTTGCTCTATCCAGTGATATGACATTTAAAAGCATTGAAGCAACTTCAAATTTTCATGAAACTGCCTAACTTAAGAAGTTAAGTGTCACTCACGTCAGTGTCACTGTCTCTGTACTGTTCATGCTGTCATTACATTTGCTTGCAGTCAACTCGTCCGTTGACTCGTCCTCTGATAGTTAGTGGGAATGCTTCTTCCGTTCAGAAATAGCAGAAAACGACCAAACTTTCACACTCAGTTTTCTTGAAACACAATTTTGCACGTTAATTGCTTACGACCTTTTGCTGGTCACACTTTCATGATGTCCTTCTTCGATATTTACTTTAAAACCATGCTTCTCATGATTATTTTGAGAAATGTGAAATGTTTTACCCTTCCTCAAGTAAAAAAAGCAATGTTCTGATGAAAAATCAAATTGCCGGAAAATGCCATTAGCCCTCACCAAGCTCAATGCAACAAGATGCAACAAATGTAAAAAGTTGTTGCATTTTGTTAACCTCAGCAGAGAACAAAAGAACTATTGTTCTAGCTGGTGGATCTTGTTGCATTGAACAGGCTGCACACTTTTCTGTTGTGTTGCATTCAACGACGCGCCTTTCAAAAACCTGCAGGGGGTTAGGGTGAAAATACAAAACCATGGGTGATACACCTGACAGTCCAACATTCCAACAAAGTCCAACATTCTCCTGAAGACGATCAGAGCATACTGATCGAATCGTCGAGTTGTAAACTCCAGTTCTTTTCAGAACTAATTACTACTCAATTGAGAGAATTTCACATGGTGTCACCGCAATTAGTCTTACTTAAAGTCCAACAGACCTGTAATTTCTCAAGATTTTTCCTTATTTCAGGATTTTTTTTACAAATCTCCCTTTGTCTCAACCTTTTCTTGAAAGAAGAGAAGTAGCCACCAAGGAAAGAAAGAGGTAGCCTGTATTGTGTCCAAAGGTCTAGTTTCTTGTTTGAGGGGATGTGGAGAGTATGTAAATCCTCCAAAATTAAACATCCAGGAGGTTTAGGGGGCTTTGTCCTCGAGACCAAAGGGAGACCCAGGCCTGCTACCCATTTGTCAGGATTTTTTACTTTTGTCAAATCACACCCATGGTCCAACACAGTTTGTGTTCTATGTCTAAGATGCTTTGTTGATCCTCCGTCTTGGCATTGATTCCAGATGGGACACGACACCAGGAGCAGTGTCTTCTCTCAGCTTCCATGGATAAAACGATGATCATATGGAAACTGGATCATGAGTCAGGAGTGTGGCTCGACCACGTAAGCAATCTTAATCTCTTTCGTCTTAAAAATCTTTTTCTTTGAGATAAATCCAGATCCAAATTCTATTGGCTTTCTTGACCTGTTAAAGCCAGTATTACACTTGTGGTAAAATGTCTGTGAATGCATCAAATTTTTCCTGATTCAAGGATTTGTTACAAATCTCCCTTTGCCTCAAAATTTTCTTGAAAGTAGAGAAGTAGCCTGTATTGTGTCCAAACCTCCTAGTTTCTTGTTTGTGGGGATATGGAGAGTCTGCAAATCCCCCAAAATTAAACAGCCAAGAGATTCAGGGGGCTTCGTCCATTTTCAGGATTTTTTTTTTACTTTTGTCAAATCACACCACTGATAAATTTGTTTAAAGAAAGTTTCAGCTTTATATTACATTATTATGACGTCGTGAATGTCGTTGAGATGAGGTTTAAGAAAATTCATTATAATTTTAAGGTATTATACAATTTTAAGCAAATAAACCACAAGGGAAATTGACGACATTCATAAATAAGTCGTTTGGAGTGAACGACAAAATTTACTAGAGTGGGATTTGAACCTGCAACCTCGTGGTTAAAGTGCCGCCGCTCTACTAAATGTTGGCAGTCTCCCTATTTTGTTAATATCTTTGTATTGTAGAATTGTTCAGTACTTCATTCCCAGAATAAGTCCCAAACAGTTTTAAAACAACCACACCCGAAACAACGATTCCCCCCAAAAAATACACTCCTTATCATTGGGCATCACTCCTACTTGAATTTCTTTTCTAGAATGATTTTGATCCTGATTTTTTTTGGTATTTGCCTTTTAGGTGAGAGTGGGGGAGGTGGGTGGTAACACCTTGGGTCTATACGGCTGTCAGTTCAGTCCAGATGGTAACTCCATACTGGCCTACGGTTACCAGGGAGCACTCCATTTATGGACGAAGGCTGCACAAAATCCTGATACGGTAAGTGACCTAATTTTCATCAACAAATAGAGAATTAGCTGTTGGAGTGCCATGGTCGAGCGGTTTAGTGCATCGGATTTGTGTTCTGATGGCTGAGTCGTCAGAATGTCGGTTCGAATCCCAACCGCGACCATGGTGCTTGTGTCCTTGAGCAAGACACTTTACCATAATTGCTTCTCTCCACCCAGGAGTAAATGGGTACCTGTGAGGGCAGAGTTGGTTGATTAGCCCTATATGCGCTGTAATGGCAGCAATTGAGCTGTATACTCCCCAGGGAGCTGAGATGCTTTCAGGAATGATTTATGAGCATGATGAGCAGGGGTAATAATATAATGCGCCTTGAGCACCAGTTTGGTGGATACGTGCGCTATATAAGTCCACATTATTATTATTATTATTATTATTGTTGCAAACTGCTTACCAACCTAAAGGACCTGTTGCATAAATGCCAAATAGTTATTATTGGCCTTATGCGTTTCGAACCCAGCAGAATTTTTCTCAAAGACAAAATTAAGAAGAAACCACAACTGCCATATTGAGAAACCATTTGCAAGTAAGGACGTCTTCAAGTACTCCTTTTTTACCACGGACTGGTAAAGCATGGAATAACCTGGACCACCATGTAGTTTCATCCACATCATACGAGAACTTCAAACAAAAGCTCAACACACTCTAACATGCATAAGCTGTACCATAAAGTTAGCGACATGTGGGCTAGATTCACCCTGCTGACTACAACTTCAGAAGGTTCAGAAGGACGATATACATGTACAGACAAGCACACAGACTTTAACACAAGAGTGGGGCAGAATTGGTGAAATTCTTGCGTCGGGAGATAAACAATTGATTTAATTTTGCCCTACACTGACGTGTGTATAGCACTGTATGCTCAGTGCTTTCCGAGTGTCTGTGAAAAAACTACACAGGCGACTCGGGCGGGATTCGAACCCACGACCTCCTGCTTACTAGTGCAGATGTCTGCACTAGTAAGCAGGAGATTCGAACCGGGATTCGAACTCGGGCGGGAACTCGAACAGGCGACTCGGGCGGGATTCGAAGAGGGTACAGAAAACAGAGTCATGTACTGGTTCTGAGACCAGTATGAATTTGAGGAAGATTTTGCGAGGAGCCGAAAGTCTGTCCCTTCTAACTTTACATTGATGAAATTTTCACTTGAGAAACCATAAATTAGTAATAATTTATTCATTTTTTTTCCTTCTTTTTGATTTGGTCAAGAGTACTGACCAGTGGTCTCCAGTACCAGTGGTCAGCGGTCACTACGCCGGCGTTCAGGACATCACCTGGGAGCCGGAGAGTGGGGAGTTTCTGATGAGTGTCGGCCTGGATCAGACGACACGATTGCACGCGCCCTGGCGAAGGGAAGGGTATCAGGTGAGATGGAATAACTGTTATAATATGTGACCCGCTCTGGCAAATCCCAAAACTTCTCTGCATTTACCATAATGCGTAACAGCCATGAAAAGGTCAAAAACTGACCCCAGGGACCAGTTTGAGGGACCAGTTTTCATGTCACTGTATAGAGCATTTTCTCTAGATTTTGATGGAAAAAGAAAAATCCTGAAACGTTGTTGGGAACATTGTTAATTTTCACGATAAATTTGGGAGGTCACTTTTGAAAATTGGTTTAGGGTTTTGCCAGAGCCAGTCATATAACAAATTTCTGAAATGATTATTTTGTGCCGAGTAAGGTCTGGGTACAATGCAACTACTGTGAAAAAAGTTATGAGTGAAATATATACATAACAGCAAAAGAAACGTCACACCTAAAAATATTTATTATTTTCATTTTATAATTAATATAATTTGTTTAATGAAGAATATTATGAGTATGGAGTGTAACACGAACACAATGTGGCAAATTTGGTTGACCTCAAAATTCGTCATGCATAACGTCTGAGGACACATAAGCTAAACACGTTCTCAGACTTATCAAAATTTAGGGGGTGACGTTTCTTTTGCTGTTATGTATATTATGGCATTAAGAGTGGGCCCAAAACCTCAAAAAATGTAACGTGAGCAAGCATGGAATTGCCCTTAAGAGTTTCCAGCGGAAGAACACACAAAAAAAACACAGCTGATAAAACAATAATTTGATTTTTAATTTTCTTTTTATTCCCCGAATGATCAGACAACGTGGCATGAGATATCTCGTCCTCAGGTCCATGGTTACGACATGCACTGCCTGACTTTGGTGAACAGGTACAGGCTAGCCTCAGGAGCCGATGAAAAGGTACATATCTGTAAAGTAGCAATTTATTTATGCAGATTTGGCCCTATTTTAACCAATCTGTGACTGCAAGGGTCAAAAAGTTGATTTACTTGCCAGGGTATATCAAGTGCACTTAAAAAGTCTAACACTGTCAAACCTAATTGATTTAATTTTGCCCTACACCGACGTATGTATAGCACTGTATACTCGGTGCTTTCCGAGTGTGTAAAAAAACTACACAGGCGACTCGGGCGGGATTCGAACCAACGACCTCCTGCTTACTAGTGCAGACGTCTTAACCTCTCGACCACCGAGCTTGCCCGATGACAATTGGCCAGTTAGAATCCTATATAGCAGCGGGTTCTGCGATATTTAATAGGTTGGTGAAATTCTTGCGTCGGGTGATAAACGATTTAATTTTGCTCGGTGGTCGAGAGGTTAAGACATCTGCACTAGTAAGCAGGAGGTCGTGGGTTCGAATCCCGCCCGAGTCGCCTGTGTAGTTTTTTCACAGACACTCGGAAAGCACTGAGTGTACAGTGATATACATATGTCAATTGTTTATCACCCGACGCAAGAATTTCACCAACCTATATACTGTCAAACCTTATGTGTAGTAAGTACATTGACAAGTCAAAATTAGTTGACTGTTTTTGACTGTTAAAAGCATTCTCATGTATTGTTGAGTGTGGTCAATGGGCTCTTACAATCTGTTTAAAAAAAATATATGTACACCTACACACACCAAACTTGAACAACGCACCGCTGACCAGGGATGTAGCATGGTCTGTTTTTGGACTCAATTTACTCACCATGCATGACAATTTTGCATAACAATTTCAGAATTCAGCCCAAGTTCGTATCATTGACTGTGCAGTGCTGTTTGGGCTGTATACCCAGTTGGGCTGGATTCAGACACGGTCTGCAAAGAAAAGTTGCATCAATGTGACAAGGTTGTATCATAGTTACGACCATGTTGCAGACATGGATTTCACTCGGTGCAATAAGGTCATATGTGACCTATTACAATGAAATGAGCGTAAAGTCGCACTATACCATTTCACAGTACAGCAGGAAAAGTGAAATATCAGAGGGGAGGTCTCATTTTTGTTGTTATTATATTTGTAATTTGTAAATCTCCTTATATCGAATTCCAAATTTTCAGTTCGATCAGACAATTAAAACCTCAATTTCAGGGCAATTTCGTTGGTAGCATTTATCGTGTTCTGACAAACAACTTGAAACAAAGATGGAAACAAAGCTGCAAATCCCCCTCTGGTGGTCTGGGGGATCGCTGTAACCCCAAGTGTTATATATAATTGGAAAGCTCTTGTTCTACTGAATCCAGAAATACCAATAACTCAATTGTTTAAATTTCCGACTTTAAGCTCATTTTGTGGTGACAGGTCACATATGTTTTTACAAAGTTCCAGGATGAACACACAAAGCCTATGGAAGAAGATACTACATTGTTGCACTCATTTGTATGCAAATTTATGCACTGTTGCACATATGACCTTGTTGCATTTTATAGATACGACGATGTGTATGCATGCATACTGTGTATACGTATACAGTACATGTAATAAACAAACATGTAAATACGACCAGCGAATGGGCTCTTACAAGCAATCTTAAATAATAACTTCATGTCTGATATCCTTATAATGACTCAGTTCTGATATTTGTTTCTAAAAGGTTTTGAGAATATTTGACGCTCCGAGGAATTTCATTGAGAACCTCGGGAGGATATCAGGAGTGGATGTCAGCCAAGCCTTGGAGGACAGGGTGAGGTTTGCTTTGAGTTTACACTGCCTCAACTTGGATTCGAACCCAAGACTTGTTATTGATCAACATTGTATTGATCAATACTGCATGGTTGCATTGAAGAACTAATTAATTGGCCTAGAAGCCAGACATTGTTTAAGGGGGGGGGTGTTAACCAAAAACAATATTTTGATGAGTAGGAGATTATTTCATCATTCACTGATTTGTATGTGTTTATTTAAAATAAATAAACAAATTGTCATCAAGAGAACTGGTTATTTAGCTGTTAGTGGGTGCATAGCCAGAGATTTGAAGGGGGTGCTTTAAAGAAATAATTATTTTGAAGAGCAGTTATTTATTTATTTATTTTTTAATTAAACAAAATAAAATTTTGAAAATGGGGGGGGGGGGGGTTGAACGCCTGGACCTGATTTGTCCAAGGAACAACTATTAATCTTGATTAATCTTGTTAGCCATTGTTTGCATCCTCTGCAGAAGAAGAGTGACGTACCTGAGGGAGCGAGCGTCCCCGCTCTGGGTCTATCCAACAAGGCAGTGTTCCAGGGGGAGACTGGAATGGCGACGTCGGACAGAGAGATCTCACACCCCAGCGAGCTCTATCCTGAGATATACTTCAATCCGTTAGAGCTGGCAGGTACATGGTTTACTCGGACTCCATGCACAACCGCTAGAGGGTGCCGTTTATCAATGGCCGCACCTTGTCATGAGAACTGGTGTTATCTATGTCATATCACTGGTTATCATGTGATATTTGTTTCGAGTGACTACATTCAAGTGATTACGATGACCAGGGATGAAAAAGTTGATAATTAAAATATCGGCGATGACAGCAGAGGTTGTGTTAGCCCAAAGATCTGACGTCACGCCTTGAGGCTTGTGAAAGACGCCAGATACCAGCCTCTCAGTTTTGAGGAGATATAACATTGACCTCAGTTGGTAGCTATCGCGTGAGCCTCAAAACGTGATTACAGGTCTTCAGCACAATGGATATTCAATGAAATCCCTAGAATGGTACACCCAAAACCTGTCTCTATCCTTGATAGGGGACCAGTCTAAGGTTGTGTATCCTTCCACCACTAGAGGGCTACATTGTGCACGGAGCGGATTAAAGGATGCATATTCTAGCAACTAGATCAACGTACTGTACAGGTACCTTAACCCCCTTCCCCCTGTATTCGTTAAGGTCCACCCACAGAGGAACACCTTCTTCAGAATACACTCTGGCCGGAGACACAGAAGCTCTACGGTCACAGCTATGAGATCTTTAGTGTTGCTAGTTATCCGTCAGGTAACATCATAGCGTCGACATGCAAGGTAATAATCATGATAAATGCATGGGCGGATCCAGAAATTTTTTTAGGGGGGGGGGGGCAGAGAATCAAAAACAATTATTTTTCAGTACTACAAAAATTACAATGAAATAATCAAAGGGAGAGAAAAACAAAGCACAGTGAGGGAATGTGAGTGCGTTCTCCCTTCCCCTCCCTCCCTCTCTCTCTCTCGTTTTCTCTCCCTTTTTTTTGATTTTTTTAAAAAAAAATTTTTTTTTTTGTATGATTTTAGGGGGGCTACAGCCCCCTTAGCCCCCCCTGGATCCGCCAATGAAATGTCATATACTACCTATGTTTTTCATGTGGATCTTTCTGTGTCAGTAAAATAGATGACATGGCAAGTAACAGTGTGTTTATGTAAGTGATTTAATTTTGACCTACACCGACGTGTGTATAGCACTGTATACTCGGTGCTTTCCGAGTGTCTGTGAAAAAACTACACAGGCGACTTGGGCGGGATTCGAACCCACGACCACCTGCTTACTAGTGCAGACGTCTTAACCTCTCGACCACCGAGCTTGCCCGATGACAATTGGCCGGCTAGAATCCCATATAGCCGCGGGTTCCGCGATATATATAGGTTGAAATTCTTTCGTCGGGAGATAAACAAGTGATTTAATTTTGACCTACACCGACGTGTGTATAGCACTGTATACTCAGTGCTTTCCGAGTGTCTGTGAAAAAACTACACAGGCGACTCGGGCGGGATTCGAACCCACGACCTCCTGCTTACTAGTGCAGACGTCTTAACCTCTCGACCACCGAGCTTGCCCGATGACAATTGGCCGGCTAGAATCCCATATAGCAGCGGGTTCCGCGATATATAGTGTGTTTATGTGTTAAGGCCAATGAGAGTTGATTATTAGTTTCTCGTCCACCAATCTCAGAAAATTAATGAGAGAAATTGTTCATAATTATTTACCAATGTTCCCTGTTTTATTATAAGCATACACTCCTAATTAAAACCTCTGGAAGCGAGGTATGGACACGCTTACGAGAAAATGAGGACCCGACTGAAACAAAAATGTTTTGTCTGCCGATCTTATTTTACTCTTTTTCTTGCTTTTTTTTTTTTTTTTTAATTTTGAATAATTTTGAAGCAGTGCAAAAATTCCATGTGGGATTCCACTAATCATCTTTCGTTGGCCTTATTTGTGCACAATTGATATGATTTTTTTGTCCTTCACTGACATATAGCTCGGCACATATTTGGCAAAGACATCCTGGAGGGGAGAGAGATGGGGTTCTTAACAAAAGGTGTTAAAAGACCATAGCAAGATTATCAGAAAATATTTCGAAATTAATTTACAAATCCTATTGGGTATTAATTGACCTTGACTGACGCATTTCCATTGTCAAAATTCCCCTCACAGGCATCCAAGGCTGAGTACGCGACTATCATACTATGGGACACGTCCACCTGGCGACAGGTAGGCCAGCTACCAGCTCACTCGCTCACCGTCACCCAGCTAGCGTTCTCCCACACCGGCAAACACCTGCTGGCCGTGTCAAGGGACAGGACGTGGTCGCTATTTTTAGAGAGGGGATCTGATGAACAGAAGAATGGCAAGTAACCAATCACTGTGAACATTGGGGGTGACAGGGGTTCTCAACACAGTATATTCATGTAACCCTCTATCTGCGAAAGTGATCCAGTGTCCAAAGTCCAGGGCATTTCACGGCGCCATTTACGGTTTGTGGTTCATGTATTATTTGTACAATTATAAACCATTATAAACCATGAAACAGCAGGAAAACCAGCCTTAGTTTGACAATTTCTATCTTTCTATCGGTTCCTTGGGTGTCTAAATATAAGGTTTTAGGATAAGTATTTCAAAAATGACAAAATTTTCGAAAATTTTACGTAAAAATTACTTGGTGTAAATCTGATGATGGTACTAATCTTCCCTAGAATTAGTTTTGCTTGAGGTGCAAAAAGTGATAAAATAACAAACATATTTCCTGGGGGTTGTGGGGGAGGGCGATTTTCCTCGTTTCCACATTAGAATTAAATACAAACAACCTGAATGTATTTTCACTATTTTTCTCGTGAACAACATAGATACTGATTCAAAAAGAGTAAGTATACTCATAGAAGCAGTTGAGCCAACATTACTAAAGGTGTACCTTCCCTTCAATGTATATCTTGATTCAAAGACAGCAAGCATACTCAGAAGCAGTTTTGCCAACATTACCAATGTTGTACCTTCCCTTCAATGTATATCTTGATTCAAAGAGAGTAAGCATACTCATAGAAGCAGTTTAGCCAACATTGCAAATGTTGTACCTTCCCTTCAATGTATATCTTGATTCAAAGAGAGTAAGCATACTCATAGAAGCAGTTTTGCCAACATTACCAATGTTGTACCTTCCCTTCAATGTGTATCTTGATTCAAAGAGTAAGCATACTCATAGAAGCAGTTTGGCCAACATTACCAATGCTGTACCTTCCCTTCAATGTATATCTTGATTCAAAGAGAGTAAGCATACTCATAGAAGCAGTTTAGCCAACATTGCAAATGTTGTACCTTCCCTTCAATGTATATCTTGATTCAAAGAGAGTAAGCATACTCATAGAAGCAGTTTGGCCAACATTACCAATGTTGTACCTCATTTGTATTTGACAGAATTGTAGTAAAATTTGTTGATACAAAGGAAGTAACAATCGGTTTTTCTAACATCAGCAATGCTGTGGACTGCCATGGTCGAGCGGTTTAGTGTGTTGTGATGGCCGAGTCGTCAGAATGTGGGTTCACATCCCAACCACAACTATGGTGCTTGTATCCTTGAGCAAGACAATTTACCATAATTGCTTCTCTCCAACCCAGGGGTAAATGGGTACCTGTGAGGGCAGAGTTGGTGGTTGTTTGATTAGCCCTATTATATGCGCTGTAATGGCAGCAATTGAGCTGTATACTCCCCAGGGAGCTGAGATGGTTTCAGGAATGATTTATGAGCCTGATGAGCAGGGGTAATAATATTATGCGCCTTGAGCACCAGCTTGGTGGATATATGCGCTATATAAGTCCACATTATTATTACCTTCCCTTGTAATTATGCGTATCTTCCCCCACGTATTATGTACTGCAGGTTGTCCCTATGCATTGACTGCATGCACCGACAAGAAGACGGCACTACACACACGCATCATCTGGTCATGTGCCTGGTCACATGACGATCAGTATTTTGCCACGGCATCAAGAGACAAAAAAGTACGTAGTTGGACTTTGACCCGTCATGAATGGAAGACATTTTTCAAAAATGTTAAAATATTAATATGAAATTTGAAGTCGGATGAAGTGAAAAAAAAATTTAAAATTCATTTTGTTTTTCCAAAAAAGTTTTAAAATTTTTTTGGTTCATGAAATTTTGGTGTTTGCTTAAGCAAAAACAATAAGAACAAGTTTTGAGCATAATATATTGATAAGAAAACCATTTTTTTGTATCAATCAATTTTTTGTATTACTTTATAGGTAATTATATGGGGTCAGAGGTCATCCAGCCAGGATGATGCAACGCAAGATTGTCTTGGTAACTATCGGGCATGCTCAATGCCCCTTGACCTGAAGGATGCCGTGACAGCTGTAGACTTTGCTCCTGTATTATGCATAGATGGAAGGTAAACAGTGGCCAATCACAGCACCTATTGTACATCACATGACCACCCGAATCTAAGAAGGAAAATGCCCGAGCACATGCATTTATTTGTGCCTGTCGCTTTGACTTATATAGCGCACGTATCCACCAACTGAGTGGTGCTCAAGGCGCATTATATTATTACCCCTGCTCATAAGGCTCATAAATCATTCATGAAACCATCTCAGCTCCCTGGGGAGTATACAGCTCAATTGCTGCCATTACAGCACGTATAGGGCTAATCAACCAACTCTGGCCTCACAGGTTCCCATTTAACCCCTGGGTGGAGAGAAGCAATTATGGTTAAGTGTCTTGCTCAAGGACACAAGTGTCACGGCCGGGATTCGGACCCACATTCTGCTGCTAACACCAGAACTTGAGTCCGGTAAGCTAGACCGCTCGGCCACGACACTCCACGTACACAAAGCACAACTAATGTATTTTATTAATACTATTATCTGTATATTGTGACTTGAGAATTATGAAATGGAAATAAATGTGAATGTATGAGAAACTGTAAAGACCATTTGCGGTTGCACCATGAGAAATTCTCAATTGAGTAGTAATTGGTTCTGAAAAGAACTGGAGTTACAACTCGATGTTTCGATCAGTATGCTCTGAATGTCTTCAGGAGAATGTCGGATTCTGGGAGATGCTGCTGCTTATTAAGTAGACTGCTGGAGGATTCGCGCAAAGGCTGGATGCTGGAGGATTAGTGCATTGTAGCGTGTAGGCGGGAACTGTTGGGACTGGGATCCTCGGAGTGTGGGGAGAGGAGTGTGTGCTCACTGAACTGAATCAGTTGTTAACAAGCACAGGGGGAGGGAGGGTGGGTGACTTAGGATATAGGAGATCCCTCAGTCTGGGGTGGGTTGTGGACTTTGGATATAGAAGATCCTTTGGTCCGTAGTATGTTTGTTAAGTTGTGTTAGAAATATAAGACAAATCTAAGATGGTGTGTCTTGATTCTTTTGTATACCTATTCAAACTGAGGACTTCTAACAAAAGGGACAATGGGTCCTTTGTTATCACAATACGTAAAATGGGTCCTGGTTGGTCAGAACAATAGAGGAAAACAATAGGTCAATGGTTTAGAAGTTTACACAATATTTCTCTGTGACTGACACTACTTTATTGGACAATAAAACAATCAATGTCTTCATGTTAATGATAATGTGATTTTCATGTTTGTGGTTTTTTTTTATGTTGCAGTTATATACTAGCGGTTGGATTAGACTCTGGATTGATGGCAGTTCTTAAGTGGAATCCAGAAAAACCAGATGAGTGGCATACGTGTTTGAACTTTCAACCACAGTAAGTAGACGGCAATCTACAATCTATACTGAACAGCAAAAGAAACGTCGTATGAATACAAGATATCAACAGGTATATTTTGTAACGTACACTTTGAAAACCATTCAAGTCGCATTCCATCCGCCTATAGGATTTTCAGGCACAGTCATGATTCAGAATGATGTTAGACTGCATATTTCCCGAAAATGATACATGTAAAACTCTTGTGGTTGAGTTATGTCATCGATTTAAAATCACGACGTTTCTTTTGCTGTTCAGTATATGTAAACAGTTTACATGGAGCTGCAATAATTGCTGGTTCTGAGAAGATCCTGTAGAGAGAAACTCATCATTTCAATATATACTCTAATCATTTTTCTTGAAGACAATTACGATATACTGAGCGAAATGTTGAGTTTCTCACTACCGGTTCTTTAGAACCCAGAATTATTACAACTCCTAAGAGATTGTTTACATGGTTCTACCACAAACCTGACTCCTCTATTTCCACCATGCAAAGCTTCAAAATCTACTTAATGTACTATCTGTTTATTCTCTATTAAAGGGGCAGTATCATCATGATCAGAGCAGACTTTTGTCAGGGCATAGAATCGATGCCCTAGTTTAAGATTAACACAGTGACTGAAAATTACTGGCTCAATGGGCCCTGCCCATGAAATATGCTAATTACATTCACACATGCGCTCAAGCAAGTGGGGTGCCATGGTCGAGCGGTTTAGTGCATCGGATTTGTGTTCTGATGGCTGAGTTGTCAGAGTGTGTGGGTTCGAAGCCTTGCCGCGACCATGGTGCTTGTGTCCTTGAGCAAGACACTTTACCATAATTGCTGTGAGGGGTGATTGAACCCAGCCACTGGGGATGTACAAGCCAGTGCATGTTTAGTGCCGGTCCCCAAGCCCGGATAAATGGGAGGGTTACGTCAGGAAGGGCATCCGGCGTAAAACCTATGCCAAATCAAATATGCGGATCATGATCCACTGTGGATCATGAAAGAGGACAACAACACAACATGCGCTCAAGCACCACTGGTTGGCAAACTCAAAAAGCGGCATCGTCACGCAATGTTATAGCTTGCACTTAGCCATTGGTCTCCATTATATTGACTGAATTTAGCGTGCGCTAGGCGCTATAGCGTGCGCATGGCGTTGCGTGACGATCCCTCATTTGAGTTTGCCAACCAGTGGTGTTTGAGCGCATGTGCGAATGTAATTAGCATATTTCATGGGAAGGGTCCATTATGCAGCAGCATAAAACTAGCATTGCGATTCCATGCCCTGTTGATCATAACAAAACTGTCCCTTTAACATTTTTGCACTGACTAACCCGACAGAACCAAATTATTTTAACCAAGTATTGTGATTGAGAGCCGCTTTGTTTCCACAGAGTGCACAGTCCAGAACCGAATTGTTTGCACCATGAAGACAGTATTGTTATCATGAAAACATAAATGATCACAGTTTTTTCATAAAGTTGATGATGAACATCCCTTGAAATTTGCCCATCTCGGATTCTGTCGTTTCAGTCAAATTAGTGGCAGAAATCATTTCCATAATGAATATCTGTCATCTGAAGTTCCACGTTGGAATGAATGCAAACTATCTGATTGCATTTTTACCATTTTCTAGCCATTATGAAATAAGCTGAAACTTTCACAGTTAGGATGCATTTACAGACAATTTGTCAAACATGAATACTGGCTTTAACCAGTTCGCGTCGGGAATAAACAAGTTTTTATGGGCCCCTGTGGCGTTTTTTTTTTTCCCACACACACGTTAATGGAAGCTTCCACAGCGTGTGGCCACGTCTTCCGAGCATGTCACCGTACACGCGTGGCTCAACCGAGCATGCATACAAATATTCCAGAGTTTCCTATGGCGTGTTTAGACACTCGCCGATCTGCGGTGCAAAAAAAAATTGCGTGTATACACGGCCTCCGACGTGAACTGGTTAAAGGGAAGGTATAACATTGGTAATAACCAGATTATTAACACTCCTACTACTACTACTACTACTTCTACTACTACAAGAGTCAAAATCAGTCAAAATGTTGATATACTTGCCAAGGTATATCTAGTGCACTTAAAACTCGAACACCGTCAAACCTTGCATGTAGTAAGTACATTTACAGGTCAAAAAGAGTCGACCGTTTTTGACTGGTAAAAGCATTGTCTGGTATTGTTCAGGGTGGTCAAAATGACAGTAAAAAACAGTCAAAAATTCCCCTGTGTGCACATTTGGGTCAACAGTCAAAACAGGCAGTTGGCTGGTTTTTGACCTGTATAATCTACACTAAAGTGCACCTATAGTAGGAGGGTTAAATGACCAAATTATTATCTGAAAGCTTGCTTGGTGCAAAGGTGTATCAAATTATTATTTCGTCCTGAGAAATTATTATTTTTTTTTTACTGACGATTGTTTTTTTTCTGAAAACAATTTTGAACAGACTCTGTCACACAATGACTGTCAAGCAGCTGCAGTGGAGGCCAAAGGTCAAAGGTAAAGATACTGCAAAGCCTGATGGGAAGTCGTATCTTCAGCTGGCTAGCTGCAGCTTGGACGGCAGTGTTAGGATTCATCATATTGAACTCGATTCATTATGATGATATTTAATTTCATAAACTTGTTGCTAGTCAAATACAGCACAATTTGTAACAGATCCGGTCATGTCAATGATAGTACACTGCAATGAGCATGTACTACATGCAGGGGGGCGGATCCAGTTTGTACCAAAAAAAGGGGCACCCAGCCAAGAAAAGCGGGCCAAAAAACCTGTATTCAGGCATGATATTCTTCCTACTTTGGTAGGAAATCCTACCTTTTGGTTTTGAAAATCCTACCATGAAACCGGGTTCCGACTAACTTCAGACCACGGAAACTTTCCTTGTGTATCATTTTATTGTAAATACCAAGATAAAAAACAGTTTCCTTGCTATACATGGCTATAGAGGTAAACCGGTATAGGCTAGTATATGCCTAATGATAATGGCATTTTTCCTACCTTTTCATTTACTCACAATATCATCCCTGCGTATTGTAAATTTACATACACAATAATTTAAAAAAGGGTGGGAAACATGACCCCTCCCCCTGGATCCACATACAATGTCTAAAGTATGTGAAACCTTACTCACAGAATAATAAACCCTTTCACGGTAATATGCCCCATATATAATAGGATCCTTCTATTTTCTGAAGGGGAGGATTTTTTTAGAAGGGAAATAAAGTCCGAAAACCATCATAAAAGTGGATTTTAAAGATAATTTTCACTTTCTGTACCCCCAAAAATCGATAGAATCATTTTTTAACTGGTTAGTGGTTGCAAAAAAATCCAAGAAAACTCTTAAAAAGTGGCGGTCGGATACAACATTTTGACTGGTAAAAACATTGTCTTGTATTGTTGAGGGTGGTCAAAATGACAGTAAATAAAACAGTCAACAATGCCCAACTGTGTGTACATTTCGGTCAACAGTCAAAATGGTCAGTTGACTGATTTTGACCACTGTAGCTACTTGCCACTATTCAGATATATACATGTAGTAGCAGTGTTAAAGGAAAATCTGTGATTTTTGTCATATTTGGATAGAAAAGTGGCGGTTGTTTTCTACATCTTTCCGACCTTTGGACAACATTCCATGATAATATCGGAAAATAATAAACTGTGTGAGGAAACAGAACAATGAACATTTAGAATTTTGATCTTGTGGGTAATTTTTATTGAATTATTTCTCCCTTTTACATTCATTGCAGTGAAAAGTCCCTGCAGGAACCATGCACTCTAGGATCATGTGATCATCTGTTTTGCAGGTAACAAACTGTGCCCCGCAGCAGGGGTCCGTGCCATACTCTTGGGGCTACTGCCTTCCATGCCCAATTTTAGATGTAATTTTGTGTAAATTTTATTGTTTGGCTGCCAGTTTCTGGTCATAGGTTGGCTTCAAAATCATTGTGGTGACTCACTTTTAAAACCTATTTTTTCAATATTTTTTTTCAAATGACAGGTTTGGTAGTATTAAAACATTTTTAAAGTATTGTTTAAAGTTAATTTTCTTTTTATAATTCATTTTCTTTTTTATAATTAAAGACTTTAATCATTGATGTTTTTCTTTCAACAGAATAAAGATAAATTGATTTGAATTATATTTTCCATAAATAAAAACTGTTTTCTTTACACCAATTTATTTAAATTCTTTTTCTTATAATGTAGATCCTGCATCAGTGTCCATTTAGGGAATGCATGCCCAATCTGCCGTGCTCCAGCCTGGGTCAAAGATCTACAATTGAAACGAGAACTGGCTAGTGTAGTCATCCTGTACAATAAACTTTGCTCCGTTATCGACCAAGATGCCACTAACAATGGTGCCGCTGCTAAGAAAGTAACCATGCCAACAGGTCACAGTGGAGACAGTGGAGATGGTGTGGTAAAGGTCAAGGTCGCTGATGGGCGTGGTAGCGATCACCGTGAAAGCAGTTGCCATGGAAGAGGACGGGATTTCCAGAACGGCTTTGCATCCTAGAAACATCTCTCAAAAGGCGATGGGGCCACCGTCGGTCAATAAAAGGAAAATGATGAAGAATTCTAGGAAAAATTTGTCTAAAGGACCGGGTCAGAATGGAAAGCGTAAGTGTCCCGTCATGCGAGAAAATGAAAAGAATAAATCATGGACAAGCACCTCAAGCAGCGAGAACGAGTTGACCGACCCCATGTCGGTGTTCGACTTTGTACCCTCCCCGCTCCGCCCGAAACCCGCTAAGAAACGCGTGAGAAAACCCAACCCGAAGACGGTGAAGAGGCAATGCATATCAGCAGCCAATCGCAGGTGGCTGAGCGGGAAAAAGGGCCAACCATCATCAAAAGAGGAATCGGAAAGCGGGTTAGACTCGGAGCACTCTCTGCGACACGTCTCATTTTCCGTGGATAAGGACCCCGGCATGACCTCGCAGCTTGATGCTAGCAGCGTAGAGAGTATGGACATCTCTTCTCAAGAGGAGATCCCAGTCCAGATGATTGTCAACTTGGATCGTAACGTGACACAGGAACCACAAGGAAGTACCCAAGAGAGTGGATACAACACCGGCAGCAACAAGGATGCCATCAGCCCCGGACAAAGAGATCATCTCCCTACCAGAATGGACAAAGCAAACTGTTTGGGGTCCAAATTTCAGAACGGCACACCAACTCACAATCTGGACTCTTCGAGCCAACAACTTAACAACTTCAACGGAGCTGGTGGAACATTCTCTAAACATTCTAAGTCTTTCTCTTCAACTACCGCAGAAGAAACTCCCGCCGAAGGACTCTTGCTGAGAAATCGGAGATGTACAAACTCCAGTAAAGACCAGGCGACCAACCGAGGGAAAGCACGGTCAGGTATCCTTCGTGTTTCCGATCAAAGATCAGCCAAACAGGAGACCAAGAATCTCGATAAGACAAATGAACAATCCACCTGTACTGCACCTGAAAGGAAACTTACCAGACGTAACAAAGCCACAGAAATCGTTACCATAGCGAATGACAAACAAAAATCTGCACCGAAGAACGTCCTGCCTGACGATAGTTATGGTCTGCCAACAAGACAGACGAGAGGTCGGACATCGGCAAGAACCAGTTCAAACGTCCCTGAGAAAGACACCCCTACACCCCCTAGGAAAAGTCGTGCTCGTCTCCAAGAAGCCACGAAGGGTGTCAGCAGTCTGCCTTCGGAGGATTTCAGAAAGGGAGACTCACCTCGTGAAATTGCCATCCAATCCCCAACGAGATCAAGACCGAAGAGGAATCGGGATTCAGGAACAAAGAGCACAGCGTCCTCATTCCAGAAGACCCCCGAGAAAGATATCAAAGGTCTTCAGGAGACAACAGAAGATTGCAGCGGAGAGAATGTAATCCCAAGCCCATCAGAGAAGCGTAATGTTTTGAGGGTTTCAACATCGCCAAGAGGTAGTGGTACTACGAAGAGAAACAAGCGTGGGGAGACGCTGTTACATGTCGCTGTGATAAAAGTAAGACTCTCTATTCTTATATTTAAAGTAAATACCTTAACAACTTCACACTGAAGTGCACACACACAAGTGGATAGTCATTGTTTGACCTGTTGCCTGGGATTTTAATAGGGTTGCATCAGACATTCTGTTGGCTGAGTCGTCAGAATGTGGGTTCGAATCCTGGCCGCGACCGTGGTACTTGTGTCCTTGTGCAAGACACTTGACTGTAATTGTATATCTTAACCCAGGTGTATAAATGGTTACCTGTGAGGGTTGAGGTTGATATTGTGTTTGAAATAGCCTGTTATGCGCTACGGAACCTTGGGCTGTATTCTCTCCAGGGAACCAAGAAAGATGTACAAAAATTACATTGGCTCAGTGACCAGGGGTAATATGTATTTTTAAAAAACTGCAATCAGACATATGTGAAATGCGCTATATTGTAAGAATCAAATATGATAACGTCATGTGCTCGGAAGAAGGACGAAATAAAAGTGTGACTGGCAAAAGGTCGTAAGCAATTAACATGCAAAATTGTGTTTCAAGAAAACTGAGGGTGAAAGTTTGGTCGTTTTTCTGTCATTTATAAGTCATTGTAGGAAAGTAAAATTTCGCATGGGAATGGAAAAACATGTCTTGGGAGTAATTCTAGCAACAAATATATAACAATTATGCCCTACTTTTTTTTAAAGGAGCCATTTTATTGCTTACCTTCTGCTGGGACCAAAAGTTGTACTTTTTGTGCCCGGAAGAAGGTCGTGAAATACTCTACAGACCTTCTTCTGGGCACTGACAATGTCGA
>CM055830.1:11014429-11203267 GCA_029582265.1 Zoroaster sp. YZ-2022
CAGAATTCCAATCTAGCAAGCAATTTTGGTTGCAATTGGACATCGTTCATAGCAACAATAAAAAGAAGAAGAAAACTAGAAACCGGAGACTTTCTTTTTTACCTTAAAATAAATGATCACAGATGTACATGAAATTTAATTGGCGTTAAGTTGATAAGGGTATCAAAATTCATTAAAATATTTATATCTGGTGTGCTATCATTTAGTACAGTTAATCAAAATATATTGCAAATAAATGTTTGTTCTCCAGAGACGAAAGTTCCATATTCTATGACAGTGACTAATCTGTGACAGTGACTAATCTGTGACAGTGACTAATCTGTGACAGTGACTAATCTGAATTCATTTTCACTATTTTCTAATAAATGACAATGAAATAAACTGAAACTTTCACAGGCTGGGTTTTATTATCTCTTGATTCTTACGAAGTATTGATGAATATATACAGACATTTTACCAAAATTGTATACACCGGCTTTAATTCTAACAAGAAATATATAAATCATTTTGTTATGTCTTCCTCAAAATTCAAAATTGATTAAATATTCTTTAAGGTAAGGTATATTATTTGTAAAAATATGATTTACCTGATAAAAACATGTCCAAATTAATTTCCTGAAAACAAACTTGATGTGAAAGGTACCATTCAAACAGAGAAATTATTCTGTTTTAGAAGTACTTTCAATTCAGAGAAAACGTAAACAAATAAAAAATGTTTTAAAAAGTCACCATCGTAGCCATTTTTTGCTGAATGTTTTCTGTAACAAATCATGAAGGATTTTCTAAATTTTTCTCATGATTCTGGGGACGCATTGAGCTGAAACTTTTAAAGGTTATTTTTATGTGTATATTGCAGACGCAATTTTTGCCAACATTACCAATGTTGTACCTTGTATATTCAGTAGTCTAAATTTAAATGAAGTAATTATAAGTTAATTTTTTCTGAAGAAAAAACAATCCAAAATTAAATATAAGCAATGATTGTTTAGAAGTATTAGAAATTTTACATTTTACGTTGTAGAACATAAATACATTAAATTGGGGTATAATAAACTTAGAAAGAAGTTTTAAAATTTATGTCATGGGCATATTTGTTTTGGTTTATATCAACAAAAACAAGTTAGGAACAACTTTTAATGTCTCATGTTTTTTATTAATTTCTTTTTCCATTCCAACAAAACAAATGTATAATCATGTATGACTTTTTTAAATTTAAATTTTTTTTGTTATAAAATGTTAAGGTGAACAATAGCCACAATTAGGTATGACCAAGTCATGCACAGATATAGGCAATAAAGTACTATATCAGTAACCCTAATGGGCCAATCAGTGGTTCACAGCAGCTTAGGTAGATCCGTCCTTTCGAGGCTTATTTGACTTGTTTGTAGCGAGAAGATTGCAGGGTGAGGGGTTGCTGGCCCCAACACCCCAGAGACACACCTAAGAGGTGTGGCAGGGATGCGCGCTATACATGGCCTGAACTGAAAGTATCCCGAGACTCAGAACAGTTCGGGTAGTCAGATGTAAATTGATACCACTCGGTCAAGGATTGGGTGATCAGCGCCAAAGTGCATCCCCACTCCCCACTTGAAATTTATTAATTTATTTAGTCATGTTTTTATTTTTTGGGGAGTGGGATGGTTAGGGCGTGTTTTGGAATGCACAAAACTATTGCTAGATATTGCAACAACTTGATGTTTTTGATTGTGTGGATTTGACCATGTTATTTTTGTTCCATAAGTTGCTTTGTAGAATCAAAGAAATTTTTTGTGAAAAAAAAACAAATGTAAGATTAGCATGATATTAACCAAAAAACAGCTGGGAATTTAGGCGAACAATAGCGGGGTAGAATGTCGTATCTGGCCGCCACTATTTTTCATTAAATATAACCAATAATGTAAGGTGGAGAACATATGGATGATGATGGACATATACTTCAAATTATTCCAGGATATTTATTTCATGAAAAATCGGGCATTTTTGGTATACGATGACTTCCTCAGTCATGTCAGTCTGATCTTGTAACCTCCACAATTAGTGACCAACACAGTCATTGTACATGCGTAGTGGCAACTATAATAGGATCTGTAACGCATTCTGCTGCCCTGGTTTGTAATTAACCCATTCACTCTCATGTCATTGACACTTTCCACGCAGAGATGTAAACTTGTGGAATATAACTAGGTTTAATCTGAAATTAACCACAGATCAAATAATATATGTAAATACATTGTTATCATGATTAAATAAACATTATATGAAATAATCAACATGAGAAGTATAATCGCCAGTTATTTGAGGTCAAACAGAGATCGTGGAAACAGTCAGGACCTACATGTACATGAAGCAAATTACATTGCAATTTATACGTGTACCCCCAAATATGTCTGCCCTACAAATAATTAACTTCAAAAGAGCCCAAACGTTATTGTAAATGTTTGCACACATAAACGTTCATGAACTAAAGAAACTCACGAGTTTGCTGAGCATAGGCCAAAATACGACAAACTAAGCAGAAATTACGTCAGGTCAACTGCCTAAATAACGCTTTCTGTTGGTACTTAAACAAAGGAAAGTTTCAGGCTTATTTCTAGCCCAAAACGTTGACAGATGGGATTTTACAGCACATGTATGACCGCCCAAATGCACACACAACGATGCCTATTATGCACCAAAACTAAAACCACGTGGGTGAGGCAAAGAATATTGACCCCCCACACACGATGTTCTGGTGTAACATGGTAAAATGCACAGCCAAATAAACTTAAGGAAAAGCCTGCGTTACATTCCGGCCCCTTAAATGTAAGAGTAATCAACGAACATTTACAATCATTACAAGTAACCAGGCTTAAACAGTGAATCTATTAAACAATTAAACTTTAAGCTGGAACTTAAACGTGTTGTCTCAACAACTCTAAACTGGTTCCAAATTGGTTGAATAGAGATGCGTCTAGCCTTTAACACCTTCTAAAAGGCACAATTTTGTGATTGGCCTGACATAACTTCCGGCAGCTGTTCGCACTTCCACACTCCTTACTAGACCGTCTCCTCCAGGGAAGGTCTTCAAGATCCTCGCCAGAGGCCACTGACACCTGGGTGAGTTGTCATCCATGACCAACACTAGGTCACCAGCCTTGAAATTGGGTTGAGGTTGGATCCAACGTTGTCGACGTTGAAGTGTGGGGAGATTCTGCAGTCCAACGTCTCCAGAACTGTTCTACCAGGAACTGTACGTGTTTCCATCGTTTTCCATACTGGTCAGTTGCCTTCAAGTCACGGAGTGGAACCGGATGGCCATGTCCAAGCTTCAACAGATATGATTGGGTGTGAGCGGTTCGAGGTCTGTCGGGTCATCGGAGACTGCTGTGATAGGTCTGTCATTGACGATAGACTCCACTTCACAAAGCAAGGTGTCGAGTCTCTCATCATCAAGCACCTGATCACGCAGAAGTGAACCCAGGACTTTCCGGCAGGTACGAATTTGGCGCTCCCAAACGCCTCCCATGTGGGAAGCCGCCGGGGGGTTGAACTGCCATTCGATCCTTCTGTTGAGGAAGAAACCCTCTGTCTGTTTGCTTTCCTCTAGACGCTTGATAGCTGCCCTGAGTTCCTTTTCTCCTCCAACGAAGTTAGTCCCATTATCAGAGAGAACTTTCTCGGGGAGTTCCTCGCCTTGCCGCAAACCTGAGGAAGGCATTGAGGAATGAATCAGTTTCTAGAGAGTGTAGGTGGACTGCTCTAATAGACATGCAGGTGAAAATGCAGCCATATCGCTTTTCTCTGCTCCTGCCTCGTTTGACGTGAAATGGCCCGAAGCGGTCAACCCCCACATCGGTAAACGGTGGTTTACCTGGAGTAACTCTGTAGGCAGGCAGATCAGCCATGCGCTGCAACACCAGACAATCCTCGCAGTCTTCTATACAGAGCACACATTCCCTAAGAATGCGGTTGATCAAAGGTCGTACTTTGGGAATCCAGTACTGTCTTCTTATCAAGGAGAGCACATACTCCTTGCCCGAGTGGCCAGACAGCAATTCATGTGCACGACGAACTATCAAAGTGGCCAGATGACTATCACGAGGTAGTATCACTGGATACTTGCGAGTGGGTTCGACTGGAGCGAGTCGAAGTCTACCTCCGAGCCTCATTACCCCATTGTCATCTACGTATGGTTCGAGACTATACACAGGACTCCGTCTCTTCACAGAGGCCTTGCCCGCCAACAAATCATGGAACTCCTCCTTGTAGTGTCTTCTCTGAACACTCCCGATTACAGCCAGCTCAGCATCTTGCAGTTCACCCACGGTCAGCTTCTGGTGTCCCTTATCTCCATCAACCAGGTTCCTAGGTCTATGCTGTTGCAGCCATTTCATGAAGCGGAGGATCCATGCGACCGCTTTACTGAGACGATACAAAGACGAATATCTGCTGATCAACCTATCAACTGGGTCATCCTGATCAACAACATCTATGGCTCGGGACAATGCTTCCTTTCTCACTTCTTTGTCCTTATCCTGTAGACTAGGGACCTTCGGAGTCACAGGCCAACTATCCTCAGACTGCCACAAGAAGTCTGGACCCTTTCTCCATCTTTTCTTGTCAAGCATACTCTGGGCATCAAGTCCTCTGGACGCATCGTCAGCAGGATTCTGCTCTGAGTTGACGTATCTCCATTGACTGGCGGTGGATCCATTGTGGATTGTAGCCACTCTGTTCGCAACAAAGGTTTGGAAACGCTTTGATTGGTTACTGACATACTGGAGCACCAGCATACTGTCCGTCCAGAATGTTGATCCTTGCACCTGTAGCCTAAGTTCTCTCCTGAGCATCTGGTCCATCCTATAACTGCTACAACTGCAGCAGACAGCTCGAGTCTAGGGATTGTCATGGTCTTCATTGGTGCAAGTCGCGATTTGCCAATCAGAAAGCTGCAGTAAACATCTCCATCAGTGTTGACAAAACGGGCATAAGAAACGGTGCCATAGGCATCCTGTGAAGCGTCGGAGAAGTGATGCAAACGACATTCACTAATAATTCCAAAATCACCTGGAACCAGACACCTATCAACAGCAAACTGATCCAACCTGGGAAGATCATCTAACCACCTGGCCCACCGATCTTGCGTGCTGACTTGCAAGGGTTCATCCCAGCCCTTTCCAACTATTCTGCACTCATTCTGGAACAGGATCTTGGCTCTCAGAACAAATGGACACACAAATCCAAGAGGATCATACACAGAGCTCAGGATACTTAAGAGACCTCTCTTAGTGTGACATCCACGCCTTGTCTTTATCTTGACTCCAATCTGATCACCTTCGGTGTCCCAACGCACTCCCAAGGCTCTCTCTACAGGAAGACGTTCATGGTCAAGGTCCAGGTCGGTGACTGTCTTGGCTCTCTCAGCCGTTGGTATGGAATCCATAACCTTTCTGCTGCTGCAGATCCACTTAGTCAAGTGGAAGCCACTAAGCTTTAGCTAGAAGGTGTGTCAGCTGCTTGACCATGAGTGCTGCATCATCCTCTGACTTGAAGGACTTGAGAAGATCATCAACATAGAAATTCTCTTTCACTGCCAGGACTGCATCACTGCTGAACATAGTCTCATTGTCATCTGCCGTTCGCCGAAGAGCAAACGCAGCACAACTCGGACTCCATACCCCTCCAAAGAGATGGACCGTCATACGGAACACTTCGGGAGGTGTAGTAACATCTCCTTCAGGCCACCATAGAAATCGTAACACATCACTGTGCTTCTTGGAGACTCCAACCTGATGAAACATTTGCTCAATGTCTCCCATCAATCCAACTTTGTGCTCTCGGAAACGGGTAAGTACACCAACCAGCTTATTCATCATGTCCGGCCCCTGTAGTACTCTGTCATTTAGCGAAGTATCACAACACCTGGCAGCACAGTCAAACACAACTCTAAGTTTTTCTGGTTTGTTGGGATTCAGAACGCAGTGATGAGGTCTGGGCTTAATTTCATAGAGCTGCTAAGTCAGAATAAAAATAAAAATCACTGGGCTTGAAATTGGGACCTTAGAATGACATCAGTCAGAATAAAAATAAAAACACTGGGATTAAACTCAGGACCTCCTACTTATAAGCCAAGAGTGTTATCCACTAAACCACTTTCTGTCCTACGGACATTTGTGTTTGAGTTTATTTATAAACCTTGGACATAAACATTAGAATGACATCAGTCAGAATAAAAATTAAAAAAGCACTAGACTCGAACCTAGGACATCCTGGGCTCGAACTTATGACCTCCTACTTACAAGTCAAGAGTCTTATCCACTAGACCACTAACTGCGCTTAAGGTAATGGCGTTTGAGTTTAATTAATTAGAATGACATCAGTCCGAGTAAAAAAAAAAGAAGACTTACAGTGTGTTTGAACTTAGGACCTCCTGCTTACAAGTCAACATTAGTATCCACTAGACCACTTGCTGTAGTTGGGACATATGTGTTTAAGTATACACCTTAGATATAAACCTTAGAATGACATCAGTCAGAATAAAAATAAAAAACACTGGGCTTGAACTCAGGACCTCATACTTATTAATCAAGAGTCTTATCCACTAGACCACTAACTCCGCTTAAATTAGTTGTATTTGAGTTTAATTATATACCTCTTTTTTATTTACTGTGTTAACACATAGATAGAGGGTGCTAAATTTCCCCAAGTATAGACTTTGAGGTTTATATATTAGACATTTTAGGGTGGTGGTGGGCGACCAAGTGGCTCAACTGGTTAACCCAATGTGAGATAGAAAAGCAAGATTCCCCAGGTGGGTTCAAGACCCATAGCTGTCCTGAGAAAACAGTCAAGGCAAACTAGCATAAAAAACTTATTTTTTTCTCCCGGAGCGCGGGGGGGAGAGCGGGGGGGAGAGCGGGGGAGAGCGCGGGGGAGAGAGCGGGGGAGAGCGGGGGAGAGCGGGGGAGAGCGGGGGAGAGCGGGGGAGAGCGGGGGAGAGCGGGGGAGAGCGGGGGAGAGCGGGGTTTTATCTCGAAGGAAAAGTCAACTCACGCAATGTTCGATTCCTATTCGATTCCTTTAATCCGTCTATGAATAGTGTAACAATAAAGAAAAAGGAGAGTCACTCCCTTGAAGAGGCTTTGAACACGAATTCTCTTTTCAGTGATAACATGTTTCTGGGTGCAATTTTATTCATCCATAAGAATATTAGTTCATAAAATATTGTTTAAGGACGGTGCATGGCTGCAATGCGCTTGCGTAAAACAGAACTTTATTGTAGTGTGCACCGTACACGGTTCACCGCGACGGTTCACCATGCCATTTTGGTCCATAAGTTCCCAAAAGAGAGTTAGTATTTAACGCGATAAGCGCATTAGGATACACAAACAACATACAAGCCTGTTCAATTTGTTTACATCCCCTCATTCCGTTATTTTGACGAAAAATCCAACGGTGATCCATCAAACCCAAAATAGAAAGGAAGGGAGTGACTCTCCTTCTTTATTGTACAGTGGTAAACCGTGGCTACATTATCAATCGACAGATGAATGAGATCGAACTGGGGTTTTGTCAGCGGATTCCCCCCCCCCCCCCCAAAAGTTAATTCAACCTTTGGACGCCATTTCATGTTTGGGAAACAAAACCAAACACCCTTCCAGGGAAAACATAGCCTAATACTACTGTAATAATCAAATAAAATAAACTGAAATAAAATAAAATTCACAAAGACAGACAATAAGCGCATGGCCTATGGATAAAATGGGCATGTCGCTCACATATACTACAAGGGAATTCAGACAATCCCGGTCAAATCTCGCTGGGCCTCCCCGGCCCCCTGACAATGTTGGCTCTCATTGCGCGGTCTGTGCTCCGGAGATAACAACATTGGTGGAGGGGTGGGGGGGGGCGGGGGAGCGGGGAGGGGAGATTTGGGAGCGGGGGACAGGGGAGGGTATGTTTATTGTAACGTGTCCCAACTATTTTGGCCGCGATTGTAGCTTAAAATAAACTAGCTGGAATAAGAGTTTTGCTTTTGCTTTCAGATTGAGGGTGCTAAATTTCACAAGTATAGACTTTGAGGTTTATATATTAGAAACGAGAACATGTTTCTGTCGGCACCCAGTGGCTAAACTGGTTAACCCACTTTCAAATAAAAACCCAAGATCACCCAGATGGGTTCGAGACCCACAGTGATTCTCAGTCCACATCCAACGCAAGCTATATTAATAAACTAGCTGGAATAAGAGTTTTACTTTTGCTTTCAGATTGAGGGCGCTAAATTTCACTAGCTGGCTTATTAAAAAGCTGGCTTATTATTAAGCTGGCTTATTATTAAAGGGACTCTAGAAGATGTATCATTATCGCCTGTATATGCCGTGTATATATACCGGTAGTTAGACAATCATATGCCGAGTATTTATGACCAACTCATCAAAAGTAAAAACAATTTGTGCCCCCGTTAATGTTCATTTTTGTTAACGAATTATGAAGTTGACATTTCAACTTAGGGCATATCGTGGTTTTGGCGTGTTGCGATTAATATTTCATAATTAAAGGTACGCTAGAAGATGTACCATTATCGCCGGTATATGCCGTGTACATATTACACAGTTACACAATGCCGAGCATTTACGACCAACTCGTCAAAAGTTAAAACAATTTGTGCCCTCTTTAATTTTAATTGTTGTTGATTTTTGTTAACAAATTATGAAGATAACATTTCAACTTAGGGCATATCGTGGTTTTGGCATGATACGATTAATATTTCAATTTTAAAGGGACGTTAGAAGATGTACCATTATCGCCGGTATATGCCGTGTACATATTACACAGTTACACAATGCCGAGCATTTACGACCAACTCGTCAAAAGTTAAAACAATTTGTGCCCCCTTTAATGTTAATTTTGGTTATTTTTTGTTAACGAATTATAAAGTTGACATTTCAACTTCGGGCATATCGTGGTTTTGGCATGATACGATTAATATTTCATAATTAAAGGGACTCTAGAATATGTACCATTATCGCCGGGGATATAATTATGGCGTGTATATTTTACACAGTTACACAATGCCGAGCAGTTATGACCAATTCATCAAATGTTAAAACAATTTGTGCCCCTTTTAATGTTAATTTTGGTTATTTTTGGTTAACGAATTATAAAGTTGACATTTCAACTTAGGGCATCATCGTGGTTTTGGCATGATACGATTAATATTTCATAATTAAAGGGACTCTAGCCATATGTACCATTATCGTCGGTATATGCCGTGTATATATTACACAATGCCGAGCATTTATGATCACTCGTCAAAAGTTAAAACAATTTGTGCCCCCTTTAATGTTAATTTTTGTAAATTTTTGTTAATGAATTATGGAGATGGCATTTCAACTTAGGGAATCTCGTGGTTTTGGCATGATACGATTAATATTTCATAATTAAAGGAACTCTAGAATATGTACCATTATCATCGGTATACTGTATATATTACACAATACAGAGTATGATCACTCGTAAAAAGTTAAAACAATTTGTGCCCCCTTTAATGTTAATTTTTGTTAATGAATTATGAAGGTGACATTTCAACTTCGGGCATATCGTGGTTTTGGCGTTTTACGATTCATATTCATAATTAAAGGGATCGTCGGTATGCCGTGTATATAGCCTATAGTTAAACAATGCCGAGTATTTATGACCATCTCATCAAAAAATTAAAAAATTTGTGCCCCCTTTAATGGTCATGAAGTTATGATATAATAATAGTGCTTGGACATGTACTCATTAGCGTGAGCTCGTTTCTGCGGCCGTGTGGATATACGCCGTCTATAATTGAGGGCCACACAGAAGGTGGCCAACCTGATCGTGGTTTTCGAATTCATCCCGATTTTAACCCACAGCGTTGAATCCGGTTGAATCCGCGGTTGAATCCGCGGTTGAATCCGCGGCTGAATCCGCGGCTGAATCCGCGGCTAGCTTGATCCTGGTATTCTCTACACGAAGTTTTTTTAGGAATGAATTGTGGGTAATTTCCAAGATGGCAGCTTCCATGAGAACGTGCTACGTGAGTTGCGCTTGCAATCGAGTCCCGCATTGCGTGCACTGGGGCTCCAATGGACTCATTGCCTTTGGGACAAGTAATTCAGTGGCTATTTATGAACCAGAGGTGAGATATGTGGCCTTTTTTGTGTGTGTTTGGCGATCAATATTGGGAAAATTCAACTTCATTTCAATCTCTGTCACTTAACTAAGTAATATAAGTCACAAGTGTTAGCTATGTGACAAAAAATTTCAAAATTAACAGATTCCAATACAACTGGTATCATTGTCAAGGTCTTGAATAGACGATTACAATGATATAAGGATCATCTTCCTGTGACCAAAAATAAGGAAGTTATGACATGTTGAATCCGGCAATTTTAGGCCTGTAAATGGCAAATATTTTATAAGGAAAAACAAAAGAAATGTAAATTTGACTTGTGACCCGTTTCCTAGATTTTCTCGGATTCCATATCATAACTTTCAAAATTCTTGTCCGATTTTCAAAAGGTTGGTATCACTGGAAAAGTGGAATGCTTGGGAAAAGAGGAAGAATAATAACCTATTTCCAGGCTAATTCAATGATTAGTTTGTTTTGTAGTGCTGATTTACAAATAAGAAATACAAAAAAAATGTGTTAAAAAAAAAAAATAATAATTTAAAAAATAATGAAAAAAACAATTACTCAAATCTGAGGACTATTTTTATATTTTTACACTGAAATCTTCGAAAGATTCTCATCCCTGATTTAATTAAATATTAGAACAATTTATAAATTATATTGAAAATAATGAAAATAAATTAAAAAATTAAAAAAACATTCAAATTACTCAAAATATGAGGATTTTTAAATATTTATACTGAAATCCGCGAGAAATTCTTATCCCTGATTTAATTAAACATTAAAAAAAAATAATAATAATATTGGACTGGAAAAATGAAAAAAATGAAATAAGTTATGAGAACTAATAATATTGTGTTACGCCGATGTATATAGGTTTAAACGGACGATTTATCGGACTGAAAATTCGGCCGATTGAACGTTCGTTTTGTTGACATCAAAAATGGTACACAATGTAGCGTGCTGAACGCGGCGCATTACAATCTTTGGTTGACATCGATTTCTGCGCATCAAAAAAACCTAACTGCGCATCGTCCAATCGCCGTCAAAATTGGCCAAGATGTAGAAAACAAGTATAGAAAAATTAGTAGTGTGGTTTGATAAGGTATACTAATCACCTTTGAGTAAATCGTCGATGGTTTTGATGAGCAAGAACAAACCCAAATTTCGAGAATTTTTTTTGGAAACTTCTAGATGCCGCATTCAGAAAATTTGAGAACGAGGTTGAAGTAGAATATTTGATCTACATCTTCGAAAAAAAAGCTCCTGGGTATTTAAAAAGAACGGCCACAGCGAAACGTTACAAAGCGCTATCTCCACGGTGTCTTCGCCACGGCGATTCAACCCGAGATTGAGGCCGCGGCCAAAAAGATTTGCGACAATGCGTGGAATACGCACATACCTACAAGTGTCACCACGTCACCGTCTGACCGTCAGACGTCAGTGTCACTCTGTACTGTTCATGCTGTCATTACTGATTACATTTGCTTGCAGTCAACTCGTCCGTTGACTCGTCCTCTGATAGTTTGTGGGAATGCTTCTTCCGTTCACAGTCTCCTATTTTTAGAATAATTATGTAATTTGTCGCTGTGAACGTCAGATACTCAGAATATGTAGGTATTTGCCCCATAAATGTGGCACGGACACGCCCCCCCCCCACCCCCCCCCCCCCGCGTATCCTTAGCCACAGGTTGGTCTCATTCCGCTAACGGTAGTAATTCGAAATTCCAGGCGCTGAAATTGACGATATTTGCGACTATTTTAACAGTCTAGATACGTTCCTTACATGTTTAACTATCTAGGCGCCCCAAAAAATGGTGATTTTACTTACATTTTATATTTCCTGACATATAGGCCCGACAAATTACAAGACGATCGTCATTGTGCAAGTTTCAACGAGGACGGCCATAGCGTTGAACGGGAAAACAACTTGTGCGCGCAACAATTTTACGACGGCTGTTTTATGTGTGCACATACTTGCTGTATTTTAGCGGCGCAGAGATATGACCACGTGATGTCGCAGATATAAACTTTCAAGAAACTAACATTGAGCAGTTTCATCAAATTAACCGTACTGCATGGTAAGTTCATCCCCTTTTAACTATCATATACATGTACCAGGTTATTTAACTGTACTTACATTGTACATAAAACAAGAGAGAATGTTCATTAAAATAAAATGATAATGTAATAAATAGTCTATTATTAATTACAATAGTTTAATACTAATTTTAAATAGTAATTTTAAACAACATACAAATTTCACTAATAATTTTAATATATGAAATATTATAGTGTTACGTTACTATTAGTATTAATAATAACAATATTAATGGTTCCACCATTTTGTAAATCTATAAAAAAAATTATAAAAAACAAAAAACAGAATGATTGTTTTATCTGACAAAATATCTGTGAATATAGTCTATGTAATATCTATGTAATATAGTACAGGTAATATTTTTACAATTTTTCATGTTTATCTGTTTTGTGAGAATATAAAGGCGGTAACTTCCAGTACAAAGGTGGTTTATTTTCTAATAAGAGTCTTCCCCCTGGTTATTTCACTGTCTTAAATTAAGATGTGTAGACCCCTGTTTGTTTATTTAAGCCAAAGCTAGCATGTGTACTTAAAGATTGCACTCATGAGCACACGGACCAGACAAATTGCAAAGATGGTTCAAGCGTGGTTTGGGTCTATGCTATTTGGGGTCGTGAATTTCTCAATAAAACCCATGGGTACAGGGAACGGTCCCAATTATTAACATTTTGGCCATCCATCATTATCAATAATACTGATAATATTATTACTATTACTATTATCATTTTGTTAAACAACAATATGCAATCTAGTACCGGTATCAGCGATATCCTCAAACATGAAACACTTCATTTTGATTCGATCGGTCCATTACTGCCTGTCACTGAACGGTATTTTTTAACATTTTTCGTGTGCTGAATTATATTGTGGATTTTTGTTACTTTGTTTCTTTTCACCATTAACAAAGAACCCCCCCCCCCACACACACACACAAACAAAATAAAATAAAATTAATAAGGTGTGTGTATATATATATATATATATATATATATATATATATATATATATTATATAATATTATATATATATATATATATATATAAATTAAATCGGGAGGGTGGCCTTAGCTTTTGATTGCATTTATGCTTACTTATTATAGGAAAAGTAAATAATTGAATGCAGGAACTGGACATGTTTTATTTATTTATTTTTGTTATATATATTTGATTTTTAAAGTAGTTATATCACATGTTTAGCACAAAAAAATGCTCTGACTACCGACAACACGTGCAACCCTGAAACGGAATACTTCGCGCGCTAAAATACAGCAAGTATGTGCACACATAAAACAGCCGTCGTAAAATTGTTGCGCATAGAAGTTGTTTTCCGTTCACACTCTTCATACATTCAAGATGGCCGTCCTCGTTGAAACCTGCACAATGACGATCGTCTTGTAATTTTTCGGCCTATATGTCAGGAAATATAAAATGTAAGTAAAATCACCATTTTTTGGGCGCCTAGATAGTTAAACATGTAAGGAACGTATCTAGACTGTCAAAATAGTCGCAAATATCGTCAATTTCAGCGCCTGGAATTTCGAATTACTACCGTTAGCGGAATGAGACCAACCTGTGGCTAAGGATACGCGGGGGGGGGGGCGTGTCCGTGCCACATTTATGGGGCTATGTAGGTATGTGCGTATTCCCACGCATTGTCGCAAATCTTTTCGGCCGCGGCCTCAATCTCGGGTTGAATCGCCGTGGCGAAGACAACGTGGAGATAGCGCTTTGTAACGTTTCGCTGAGGCCGTTCTTTTTGACGTACCCAGGAGATTTTTTTTCGAAGACGTAGATAAAATATTCTACTTCAATCTCGTTCTCAAATTTTCTGAATGCGGCATCTAGAAGTTTCCAAAAAATATTCTCGAAATTTGGGTTCGCTCTTGCTCATCAAAACCATCGACGATTTACCAAAAGGTGAGTAATATCACTTATCAAACCACAAATATCATTTTTCTATACTTGTTTTCTACCTCTTGGCCAATTTTGACGGCGATTGAACGTCTCCCAGTTATGTTTTTTGGACTCCCCAAACATCGATGTCAACCAAAGATTGTATTGCGCTGCGTTCAGCGCGCTATAGACCTACCAATTTTCAGTCCGATAAATCGTCCTTTTAAACCTAATAAGTAATATACATCGGCGTAACACAATAATATTAGTTTTCATGAACTTATTTCATTTTTTTTCTTCATATTTCCAGTCCAATATCATTTATTGTTTTTTATAATGTTTAATTAAATCAGGGATAAGAATTTCTCGCGGATTTCAGTATAAATATTAAAAATTCTCAGATTTGAGTAATTTTTTTTCTCTATTTTTAAAAATCTATTTTCATTATTTTGTTTTATATTTCCAGTCCAATATAATTTATAAATTGTTTTAATATTAGACCAAGAGAATGAAAGTCATAGATTTGCGTCCTCCGCCCGCATGTCCGAAAGCTCCCGCCTAAATTTTTCATTATTTGCCAAAAAAATCATTGTTTGCCAAAAAAATCATTATTTGCACAAAAAAGGTATTTCCACCAAACAAATTTAGTTCCAAATCATCCACATCAGTAAAACGAAGTTTTTACCAGATTTCCACCGGGCACCAGTAATCAGTATATGTGAGCTATAAATCATTAGCACATGTTCTCAGTTACAGTCTTAGTCCCGCGTACGTCGTTTACAAAAAAGGTTGCATCGCGCTAAAACTGTATGGTACTATGGCAAACTCCGTCCGATCCGCACCTACCGCCTTTACAACACATTCACTGTTGAGCCTTTGTATCTTATGCCTGTGTGTGCGGCCCGCACGTATAATGATGCACGTATGTACACAGATTAGAAGAAACATCTTGTGATTGCGCTGTTATTAATGATCAATGGACATAATGAATAATGAATAATGAAAAAAAGCCTCATGTGTTTTCGAAATTTCCCGGACGCAAATCTATGACTTTCATTCTCTTGGCCTTAAATTAAATCAGGGATGAGAGGCTTTCGAAGATTTTAGTGTAAAAATATGAAAACAATCCTCAGATTTGAGTAATTTATTTTTTTTCATAATTTTTTTAATTTATTATTATTTTTTTTAAACACATATTTTTTGTATTTCTTATTTGTAAATCAGCACTACAAAACAAACTAATCATTGAATTAGCCTGGAAATAGGTTATTATTCTTCCTCTTTTCCCAAGCATTCCAGTGATACCAACCTTTTGAAAATCGGACAAGAATTAAGAAAGTTATGATATGGAATCCGAGAAAATCTAGGAAACGGGTCACAAGTCAAATTTACATTTCTTTTGTTTTTCCTTATAAAATAATTGCCATTTACGGGCCTAAAATTGCCGGATTCAACATGTCATAACTTCCTTATTTTTGGTCACAGGAAGATGATCCTTATATCATTGTAATCGTCTATTCAAGACCTTGACAATGATACCAGTTGTATTGGAATCTGTTGATTTTGAAAATTTTTGTCACATAGCTAGAATATGGCTCCTCGAGTCCTATCATGCCTACCCCACACGCTAAATAACATGTTGAGCAAATTCTCTAACTCATAAACCTATGATTTCTCCCTTCCAGTAGGGTTTTCAGGTGAAAAATTATTTCTAAACCAATATCCTCAATATTTATATCAAATTAAAGGTCTTGATGAAAGAAATACAATGGTTTTTAAATCAAGAAAATCGGACGAGTAGTTTTTGAGGAATCCTGTTTTATTTAATCAAATATACAGCATTCGATGAAGCGCGACTGTCCATACACTGTGTACATCCCTAATGACACCAAAACCGTTGAATCAGCCTACACACACCGTGATACACACGCACAGCGTTCATGCTCGTTTCCCTCATAAGACTAAGAGCTTTTGAAAGGGTGTAAAAAAAACACTCTCCGCTCAAAACTAAACAAAATTACGGTGCAAAACTTTCACATATGATAGAAAAGAGGTGTAAAATTCATTCAGACACCGCTCTTACCTTTCAACTTGAAGATTTCACCTCGAAAAAACGGTGTTTACTTTTTATCTCTTCGTAACTTCGGTTGTAGAGTAGTTATGGAGATCGTGCAAGCATGGGTATGTAAAGGAGCCCTTTGACTCAATAGGGAAACCCGTTTTCATGTCAATCACAATGTATTCGGGCACGGAGACAGCTCCGAAGTGGATGCCCTCAGCAGAGCGTGGCAAATTTTACGCGCCGAATGCGCCCGATCTCGGAACACTTCGCGAAAGGCTGGGCGCGACGAGAGTGGTTCATTCATAAAAACCTAGGCTTTCGCACGTACTTCCGATTGCTATTTTATGTGCATTGTTGGATAGCTGAAACTATAAGCTTTCCAATGAGCTATTACATGTAAGATTTTGACAGGTAAAAGTAGTAATATTTTTTTATTTAAAATTTTGATGTTTTTTGTTGCGGGCGATGCGCTGTATACGTGTGGCGGGCTTCGGTCAAGCACGTACGAACTGAAAACCCTACTTCCAGAAAATCCTTCCGCTTTCAATTTTACATAGGGCCTACAAATCATCTTCAATTATCGGCCATTACTAGTATAACTCTTCACTTACTTTCAAAAAATACTTTTATAAGGTACTTTGTTACTTGCCAAATGTCAGCATCTTCGACATGTTTTCGTACGAGTTCTCACAAGTGACATGCATTTATGCAGTGACATTTACAATGAATATGCAGTTCACATGTTCGCTGTCACAGCGAAAACTTACATAATTATTCTAAAAATAGGAGACTGTGAACGGAAGAAGCATTCGGACTATCTGATAAGTGATAGTGTTGATGCAGTGGCGGCAATTTTTTTTTTTACTAAATGTGCATAAATTATGTTGATACGGATGTAATATTTTTTTAAATTTAATAATTTGTCATTTGTTTTTATTTACTTTCCCCCTTGTCATAAACAAATACAATATTACCATTATTTAACCCTTGTATACATGCAGTCTCCAAAATGCTGCAAAAAAAAGAACTGCTAAGTACACAATGCTTTTTGTGTGCATGCCTCAAAATATTGCATACTGTACACAAGAATGGTACATGGATACCCCAAAATGCCCCTGGGTATGGGACAAAAACCAAACTGTTTTGATCGTCACACAGTACGTGTATACCGCAAGTTACTGCACTGGTTTATTTCAAGTTAACCTTGCAATGAAACAAAGCAGGTGGCTGCTTCAGTTTACCTCATCTCTCTGAAGAGCCTTGGGCTATGCCATTAATCATTAGATAAGAAAGTGTGTACCACAATATGTCCCAGTTGAGACATTTTGAAGTATGGGTCCACTTTGTGAAGAACTACACTGATAATAGGAGGGTTAAGTAACTTTGGAAAGAATGTCAAATCCAACCAACACTTTTTACTATTATATGGGGGGAGTTGACAAGATCAGACTGACATGAGGAAGTCATCATATACCAAAAATGCCTGATTTTTCATTAAACAAATATCCTGGAATAATTTGAAGCATGTGCATCATCATCCATATGTTCTCCACCTTACTGAGCAGGTAAGATTACTTTTTTGGTTATAATGAACGAGAAAAAGTGGCGGTTGGGTTCGACACTCTACCCGTAACTTGCTTCTCCCAAACCCAGCTGTCCCAGTACCAAAATACATGTATAGACTAGTTGAAGATGCACCATTTTTTGATACCCCTATGCAGTTGTCTGATTGCGCTGGTCAAGTACGTACCCTCCTCGTTGGACACAAAGGAAAAGTGAACTGTGTCAAGTGGCTAGAATGCCCAATCATAGCGCACACAGGACAACTAGCACATACAGAGCTTGTGTCTGGATCACAGGACAGTACGCTTATTGTATGGAGAGGGATCGATGCACAGGTAATAAATGGCTTTACAAATTCTCCAGAAAATTTAATTTTTTGAAAACTTAAGAGGTTTTCCCAGCTTTATTATGTTATTTAAAAAAAAAAATCCTTTTTAAATTACAAACTTCTTTGGAGGACGTTTAAAAGTGAAAATGAATTCACAAACTGCATTATACATGGAGTGCCATGGTCGAGCGGTTTAGTGCATCGGATTTGTGTTCTGATGGCTGAGTCGTCAGAATGTGTGTTCAAATCCCAACCTCGACCATGGTGCTTGTGTCCTTGAGCAAGACACTTTACCATAATAATTGCTTCTCTCCACCCAGGGGTAAATGGGTACCTGTGAGAGCAGAGTTAGTTATTGTGTTTGATTAGCCCTATATGCGCTGTAATGGCAGCAATTGAGCTGTATACTCCCCAGGGAGCTGAGATGGTTTCAGGAATGATTTATGAGCCTGATGAGCAGGGGTAATAATATAATGCGCCTTGAGCACCAGTTTGGTGGATACGTGCACTATATAAGTCCACATTATTATTATTATTATTATTGTTATTATTATTATTATTGTAGTATTATTGATTTGATTCGTGGGAATCAGGGTTCTCCGGGGTTTTCATTAGAAGACAAACTAATGCACACCGACACACAGCTTTTCCGTGATTTTGATGATCAATGTTTTATTCGACGATTTCACAATGATTGTTACATTATAACAGAAAATTCCAGATTCCAGTCAGGCTGTAAGTGTCGATTATATCCCCCCAATCATTCGGGCTAGGTGTTGGCGTACCACACAACCATTCTACTCTGACGCCATTATGCTTTTCCTTCCCAAAACCGTGTCTCTGTATCTATCTATACTCCAAACGACAACTTTACCATGGTATCCTATGCGAGACGCGCGCAAATGTAACAAAATGTATCAACTTATTGTGACCCGAGGTCACGTACTTCTCAGCGCCCCCAGATACAGTCGCTATATTTAGATTACCATCAAAACAATTTATGGCTAGTATATTAGCGCCCTCTTGTGAATCACAAGTCAAAATATTATATGTAAATACAACGCTGAAACTCATCCCTACATTATTATACCAAATTTCAAAATGTTTGTCTATTATTTATTTAAAATAAATCAGTTCATCAAAAGAACATAAATATTTTTAATATCTTTTGACATTGAGGTTTAAAATTCCTATTAAAGTCAGGACCAAATTTTAGAATTATACTATTGACTTATTTGTTTCCTATGATTACACATTTTACCAGGACAGCCAATCTTCACCGTTTTTTCAAAAATAGACTTCCTGATTTGTTTAAACTGTCCAGAAGCATGGATATTTGCTAAAATATATCAAATTGTATTTCATAATAGTACAAACAACATGCCAAGCTCACTGGCCACACAGCGGCCGTCACAACAGTCGAGGCCATCTACATCCCAGACCAAGACGGCCGACTATCAACCACCTCAAGGACCCTCATTGCCAGTGCCTCTGTAGATTCCACTGTGAAAATATGGCAGCGGACCGATATGGAGGGAGAGTTTGCGTGTCAGCAAAGTATCTCATTTGGGAATGGGTTTGCCCTGGACTTGGCATTCTTTGTACTTCCTGGCATGAGAGGTACAGTACTTTTGCACAAGTCTTTGTTTTTAAAAAGTAGATCTCTTGATGTTACTCAATGTGAAATCAGACATCTGTGGGGTGTCGTGGCCGAGCGGTCTAGCTTACCGGATTCAAGTTCTGGTGTTAGCAACATAATGTGGGTTCGAATCACGGCCGTGACACTTGTGTCCTTGAGCAAGACACTTAATCATAATTGCTTCTCTCCACCCAGGGGTTAAATGGGTACCTGTGAAGGCAGAGTTGGTTTGCTCTATATGCGCTAGAAATGGCAGCAATTGAGCTGTATACTCCCCAGGGAGCTGAGATGGTTTCAGGAATGATTTATGAGCCTTATGAGCAGGGATAATAATATAATGCGCCTTGAGCACCACTTAGTTGGTGGATACGTGTGCTATATAAATCCACACATCATCATCATCATCATCATCATCATCATCTGTCCGGGCAGTGACTAACCATATTTATTTTAGCCATCTGTCCGGGCAGTGACTAACCATATTTATTTTTACTGCATACCTGTGTGTTATGCTTAAGACATAAAACACAATAAAGGGGGCCACTTTGCATCCGTCACGTTAGCAGTTTTTCCAATGGTTGTTATTTATTTTTAAGTACCTGAAACCGACCAAAAAGTGTTTCAACATGTGAATGGCCATGCAGGCTTATACTAGAACTAATTTGAGTTGATTTATTTGATTTTTTTATTTTTTTATTTTTTTATTATTTGTTTTACCCTCAAATTTCCATAAAAATTGGACGGAAAAATTACCTCACTTTTCCGTCCATTTGTTGATGGAAATTTTAGGGTAATTAAAAAAATAATAGTAATGATCAACTCAAATTATCTTTAGGATAAGCATGCATGTCTATTCAAATGTTGAAATTCTTTTTGGGTGGTTTCAGATATTAAAAAAAAAAATTACAACCATTAGAAAAACTGCTAACGTGACGGTAGGAAAGTGGCCCCCTTTATTGTGTTTTATGTCTTAAGCACTGTGTGATGTACCCAGGCATTTGAATAACTTCTGTGCATTAGGTCCCCAAAAAAGTCTCCGGTTTCTGGTCGTAGGTCGGCTTAAAAATCGGCCTTGGTGGTTTACTGTGTAGAAAAATGAGAGTGCTGGACACAACTCAAAGCCAAATCCATAAAGATGGCATCTATTGGGAATTATCTATAGCACAGTAGCTAGACTTAAGTGGCCATAATGAATGCAGTCACTGATCTCTATTATACTGACTGACTAAATAGAGGGTCTGGGTGACCCTCTATTCATTGTATTGATACCCTTTATTCATGCTTTTCACTCAGCGGAGTAATCTAACATTTTCATGAGTACAAGTACAGAGAGATGTGCATGAGTACGCGTATGAGTACTCTAACTCTATAGTTGTAGTCAAGTACTTTTTCATGAGTACGAGTACAACTACAGAAAATTGACTCAAGTGTTGACAGACCTGATTTCAGGATTTCCCTTTGCCTCAAAATGTTCTTGAAAGAAGAGAAGTAGCCACCAAGGAAAGAAAGAAGTAGCCTGTATTGTGTCCAAACGTCTAGTTTCTTGTTTGTGGGGGTGTGGCAAGTCTGTAAATCGTCCAAAATTGAACATCCAGGAGGTTCAGGGGGCTTTGCCCTCCAGACCAAAGGGAAACCCAGGCCCAATGCCCATTTTTCAGGATTTGTTTACTTTTATCAAATCACACCCCTGGTATGAGTATGGGTATTTCAACTATGTTCGTCATCTCACAACACTAGCCATGGCATTCAAATAAATCAAATATAACACGAGGAACTAAAGAACTAGAGAACCAGTAGTAAAAAACATAACCACAAACAATTTGTTAATGGTATTCTAATATTTCGTTTTTTTTGTTATCCCAGTTCCCCTGTTGGCACTTGGAGGAGACGACACAAAACTTCACTTCTATATTGAAACGGACAACCAGTTTGTGAGGAGTCTCTCCCTGATGGGGCACGAGGATTGGATCCGAGGGGTACAGATTACTGCCGATGGTGAGTCAAATGAAGGGAATAAAAGGTTGGCGCTGAGGTCTTAAACGCGGATGGTTGGATGTCCATGGTTGTTATAAATGGGCCAACTTGCAAGTGCATGATGTGCTTAATAGATCCAGTCTCTTATTAAAGTTTAGTCAACATTTGTATTCTGTTTACATGGTGCTACCGCAAACCTTACTACTAGTACTGTATTTCAAATCCAAATTAACATTGGTACACAAATCAACTATGATGTTGCATCTGAACCGGCTATGATGTCACTGATTTGCTCATGAATACTCAAATTACAATTAGCATACAGACAGGTCAAAAAAGTCAAAAGTGTCAAAAACGATTATCAAAACACCCACAAATTTGCAGTTAAAAGGTAGAAAAGTAATGTCAACATTGAGTAAAAAGATTCTGATTTTGTAGGTCCATTTATTGCCCTCAGGATCCTCATAGAGACCACACTGGATTCACTGGTTTTCTCCTTATTTCCTCTTTAAGATAATGGCGACCTCCTCATCGCCAGCTGCTCTCAGGATTGTTTCATCCGTCTCTGGAGGATCGTGTCCAGTGTGCGTCATGAGCCGGATGCTGTCAAGGTCGCCGACGAGGACTCCGGTGAACTGAAGCTGAGGGGGGATACCCTCTGCACATCATGGGAACGTGAGGTCAAAGGTGACAGGCATGATATTCTTCCTACTTTTGTAGGAAATCCTACCTTTTGATTTTGAAAATCCTACCATGAAACCAGGTTCCGACTATTCAGACCATGGAAACTTTCCTTGTGTATCATTTGTAAATACCAAGATAAAAAACAGTTTCCTTGCTATACATAGCTATAGAGGTAAACCGGTATAGGCTAGTACATGTATATGCCTAATGATAATGGCAAAAAAAATGTCTACCTTTTCATTTTCTCACAATATCATCCCTGAGGTGACCAGGGGAGAAGGGAAGACACATTGATAGAGAGACATAAACGCACCCCTGACCCAAGAGGCAAGAGAAGGGTCACTCATTGGGTCATGTATACGCACTATGCCACGCCTTTGAGTGCATGTATGCAAAGTGCACCTTCATGAACCAAAGAGTGACCTTCTTTTGACTCGAGGGCGCCCTTCATTTTGTGACATCAATGCATTAGGTCTATACATTGCCTCAAACCCGTGCGTCGGCATTTTTTAATTTTCTTTTATTTTGTGCTATGGAACCATGTCCAATTGCAGCCAAAATTGCTGGATCGACGGAATTCTGCCATGCTGTGTTTTAAATGACTTTTTCACATAGGGGTATGAACGTTTTCCTGATTTATGAGGCCTCTCTTCGCCACCATACTTTGTATATGGGAAATTTGGACCCTGTGGATACAATGTATCATGTTTTTCTCTGGTGGCCAAAAAAAAGATGGCCCCACCCAAAAAAAAGCGTGTCACCACACCAAATTTGAAGCTGACCAATGACCAGAAACCGGAGATTTTTTGGGGGCCTAACAATTTTGTTTCTATCTGCATCCTAACAATGAAAAATCAAAACTTGTTTGTTTTTTTTCCCCGCAGGTGCAGAATTTTGTTTCTCGGTGGTGTTAGAGAGTGTTATGGCGGGTCATGAGCAGTGGGTCTATGGCGTGCACTGGCAACCTCCAACTTACAGAGGTACAGTTAACTGAAATACCAACTGGAAATCTTTGTTTACATTGACACATTGATAATTTCTATTTAGAAAGGAACACAAATACTTTAACCCTCCTACTATTGATGCACTTTAGTGGGAAGTTGCTACAGAGGTCAAAACCAGTCAATTGCCCGTTTTGACTGCTGACCCAAATGTGCACACAGGGGAATTTTTGACTGGTTTTTACTGTCATTTTGATCACCCTGAACAATACCAGACAATGCTTTTACCAGTCAAAAACGGTCGACTCATTTTGACCTGGAAATGTCCTTACTACACGTAAGGTTTGACAGTGTTTGACTTTTAAGTGCACTAGATATATACCTTTGGAAGTATTTCAACATTTTGACTGATTTTGACACTTGTAGTAGTAGTAGTAGTAGTAGTAGGAGGGTTAATATGAGATATTTTACAAAATAGTTGTCAGTAACTTGCTTCCAATATTAATTTATGATGGGGCCCATCATAAATTCATATCAGTACATATCGTCATGTGCCTTTCAAAAGCCTGCAGGGGGTTAGGGTGAAAACACAAAACCATGGGTGATACATCAGTAATGTTTGCCAAAGTCCAACATTCTCCTGAAGTCCAACAAAGTCCAACATTCTCCTGAAGTCCAACAAAGTCCAACATTCTCCTGAAGTCCAACAAAGTCCAACATTCTCCTGAAGTCCAACAAAGTCCAACATTCTCCTGAAGTCCAACAAAGTCCAACATTCTCCTGAAGACGATCAGAGCATACTGATCGAATCATCAAGTTGTAAACTCCAGTTCTTTTCAGAACTAAATACTACTCAATTGAGAGAATTTCACATGGTGTCACCGCAATTAATCTTACTTAAAGTCCAACGGGCCTGTGATTTCTCAAGATTTGTCCTTATTTCAGGATTTTTTTTACAAATCTCTTGAAAGAAGAGAAGTAGCCACCAAGGAAAGAAAGAAGTAGCCTGTGTTGTGTCCAAACCTTGTTTGTGGGGGATGTAGAGAGTCTGTAAATCCTCCAAAATTAAACATCCAGGAGGTTTAGGGGGCTTTGTCCTCGAGACCAAAGGGAAACCCAGGCCCACTACCCATTTGTCAGGATTTTTTCCTTTTGTCAAATCACACCCATGGTCCAACACAGTTTGTGTTCTATGTCTAAGATGCTTTGTTGATCCTCTGTCTTGGCATTGATTCCAGATGGGACACGACACCAGGAGCAGTGTCTTCTCTCAGCTTCCATGGATAAAACAATGATCATATGGAAACTGGATCATGAGTCGGGAGTGTGGCTCGACCACGTAAGCAATCTTAACCCCTTTCATCTTATAAAAATCTTTTTCTTTGAGATAAATCCAGATCCAAATTCTATTGGCTTTCTTGACCTGTTAAAGCCAGTATTACACTTTTGGTAAAATGTCTGTGATTTCTCAGGATTTTTCCTAATTCCAGGATTTGTTACAAATCTCCCTTTGCCTTGAAATTAGAGAAGTAGCCTGTATTGTGTCCAAACCTCTAGTTTCTTGTTTGTGGGGATATGGAGAGTCTGTAAATCCTCCAAAATTAAACAGCCAAGAGATTCAGGGGGGCTTCGTCCTCCAGACCAAAGGGAGACCCAGACCCACTACCCATTTTCAGGATTTTTTTTTACTTTTGTCAAATCACACCACTGATCAATTTTTTTAAAAGAAAGTTTCAGCTTTATATTACATTATTATGACGTCTTGAATGTCGTTGAGGTGGGGTTTAAGAAAATTCATTATAATTTTAAGGTATTATACAATTTTAAGCAAATAAACCACTAGGGAAATTGACGACATTCATAAATAAGTCGTTTGGAGTGAACGACAAAATTTACTAGAGTGGGATTTGAACCTGCAACCTCGTGGTTAAAGTGCCGCCACTCTACTAAATGTTGGCAGTCTCCCTATTTTGTTAATATCTTTGTATTGTAGAATTGTTCAGTACGTATAATAATCAGTTTGATTTAAACAGGGTAGCCTCATCAGTTAAAAAACTGCTATCCCTGAGGGCCCTGTATAAAAAGAGTTAAAACTTTAACATTGTAAAACCACTAATAACTTAAGGAAATTAAGATTAAGATGAATTAAGATAAATTAAGATAAAGTAAAAATAATATTATATGTACATGATAAACAAACAAGATAACTTACAAATTCACATGCAATGAACAAAATTAATAAAATGTAAAATACAAACGGCATGCAGGCCTGTGAAATCTCCGCGTTTTAGCGGATTTCCGCTTTTTTCATTTCCTCTCCCGATTTTAATTTCCGCTTTTTAAAAAATCCGCCCGAAAAAAAAAATTCTGTTTTTTATTTTGCATTGCGTGTAATTATTGTTTCACGCGGATCTCGATCTCGATCGGCGATCCGTGCGTTGGTTCCCACACCAGACACCGCCTGTTGGATATAGAGTGCGCGAACCAGCGGTATGGCTGATCGTCACACCGTATTTCGGCTGTGTCCGACTTAGCTAGCGGCTGCGGTCAATTCCCATAGACTTGCGTGTTATTTCCGGCCGTAGCCAAGGAATTATACGGCCTAACAACTCGCGCGACACACCACAACAACCACCATTTTGTATTCTACGTCCATGTGTGCACTACGTGACACGTACATGATTACTACTTAGTAGTATTAGTACTCACGATAAGTAAGACTAATTGCGGTGACACCATGTGGAATCTCAATTGAGTAGTAATTAGTTCTGAAAAGAACTGTGGGTACAACTCGACGTTTCGATCAGTATGCTCTGATCGTCCTCAGGAGAATGCCGGACTCTGGAAAATGCTGCTGCTTAAGTAGACTGCTGGAGGATCATCCCACGAATGGATGCTGTAGGATTAGTTCTTTGAGGCGCCCAGGCGGGAAACTGTGAGACTATGAGACTAGGATCCTAGGGGTTGGGGGAGAGGAGTGTGTGCTCACTGAACTGAATCAGTTGTTAATAAGCACAGGGGAAGGAGGGTGGTTGACTTAGGATATAGGGGATCCCTCAGTCTGGGGTGGGTTATGGACTTTGGATATAGAAGATCCTTCAGTCTGTAGTATACATGTAGGTCGCCAAATGTCGCTGATGAAGAAACCGATGTCCTGTGGCACAGTGTCGTGTTTGACGATCTCGATGGCCTCTCTGATGCGTCTGGGGTGCCATGCGTCGATGGGTGTGATGAGTTGGGCTGCCTGCCAGTCGATTTGGTGGTCCTTGATGTGCGAGTGCTTGACGATGGCGGACTTCTCGAAATCTCCTCTGCGGCCGTGTGCTCGGTGTTCCTTCAATCTGATGGGGAGGTTGCGTTTTGTTTCCCCGATGTACACCTTGCCGCACTCACAGGGGATCCAGTAGACTCCCGCTCTGTTGTTTGGGTCCGGTTTGTCCTTGTGGGTATGTAGAAGTCCTTGGAGTTTGCTGGGAGCTGAGTGGAACACATCGATGCCTGCTCGTCGGAGGATGCGTTGTAGTTTGTGAGACGTCGAACCTATATAGGGGAGACAAGCAGAGAGGGTTAGATCACTTACCTTGCTTTTGGAGTTTGGAACCGGCTTCGCTGTGCTGATCTTGTTGGGATTGTAACCGTTGCGTTTCTTTTCAGAACTAATTACTACTCAATTGAGATTCCACATGGTGTCACGCAATTAGTCTTACTTATCATCCTCACCATGCAAAGCTACAAGTTTTACCTAGTACTCACGATGTTCTCCATTGACACCAGGTCTTTTTTAGGTTCTCCTCTTTTTTCCTCTTCTTTTATCAAACCCCACTCACAGGCCTGGGCATGAAACCTAGTAAAAACAATAAGATAAAAGATAAAATTACAAGAAAAATAAAAGACAGCATGATAATATTATAGAGAGTTAAACTAAATTTTAAAATATAAATATATATATATAAAACAAACATCCAACAGGACTAAAAGATTAACTCAAAATTAAGGTTAGAGTTATAACAATAATTAAGAAAAAATTAAAAAGACAGCGCTGTTAAAATTCAGCTAATAGAGAACTTTTAAATTATGAAAGTGACTCATACTGTCTATGTGTACTTCTCAACTTGTTCCATCCCAAGGTCCCTTGATATTGGAAAGTGCGTTTTCCTGCATTAGTCTTAGGAACAAATGACATGCATAATGAGCCGTTGGACAGTGACCGGGTGCCAATTGAATGACTTGGTATTTCAAAGCGAGAGTTAAGATAGTTCGCATTTAATTTATTAACACATTTGTAAACTTCACACATTCTGTTATAATGCCAGCGTAGAGGGAGAGCAGTCCATGACAGGGCCTCATTCCCAGAATAAGTCCCAAACAGTTTTAAAATAACCACACCCGAAACAACGATTTCCCCCCCAAAAAATACACTCCTTATCATTGGGCATCACTCCTACTTGAATTTCTTTTCTAGAATGATTTTGATCCTGATTTTTTTTGGTATTTGCCTTTTAGGTGAGAGTGGGGGAGGTGGGTGGTAACACCTTGGGTCTATACGGCTGTCAGTTCAGTCCAGATGGTAACTCCATACTGGCCCACGGTTACCAGGGAGCACTCCATTTATGGACGAAGGCTGCACAAAATCCTGATACGGTAAGTGACCTAATTTTCATAAACAAATAGAGAATTAGCGGTTGGAGTGCCATGGTCGAGCGGTTTAGTGCATCGGATTTGTGTTCTGATGGCTGAGTCGTCAGAATGTGGGTTCGAATCCCAACCGCGACCATGGTGCTTGTGTCCTTGAGCAAGACACTTTACCATAATTGCTTCTCTCCACCCAGGAGTAAATGGGTACCTGTGAGGGCAGAGTTGGTTGTTGTGTTTGATTAGCCCCATATGCGCTGTAATGGCAGCAATTGAGCTGTATGCACCCTAGGGAGCTGAGATGGTTTCAGGAATGATTTATGAGCCTGATGAGCAGGGATAATAATATAATGCGCCTTGAGCACCAGTTTGGATACGTGCGCTATATACGTCCACATTGTTGTTGTTGTTGTTGTTGTTGTTGCAGCAAACTGCTTACCAACCTAAAGGACCTGTTGCATAAATGCCAAATAGTTGTTATTGGCGTTTCGAACCCAGCAGAATTTTTCTCAACGACAAAATTAAGAAGAAACCACAACTGCCATATTGAGATTCCATTTGCAAGTAAGGACGTCTTCAAGTACTCATTTTTTTTCCACGGACTGGTAAAGCATGGAATAACCTGGACCACCATGTAGTTTCATCCACATCATACGAGAGCTTCAAACAAAAGCTCAACACACTCTAGCATGCATAAGCTGTACCATAAAGTTAGCGACATGTGGACTAGATTCGCCCTACTGACTACAACTTCAGAAGGTTCAGAAGGCAGCAGGACGATATACATGTACAGACAAGCACACAGACTTAAACACAAGAGTGGGGCAGAAGTTAGTCAGGTGTGAAATGAACAATAAAGAAGAGGGTACGGAAAACAGTCATGTACTGTACTGGTTCTGAGACCAGTATGAATTACTTTTTTTTTTTGACATTTGAGGAAGATTTTGCTAGGAGCCGAAAGTCTGTCCCTTCTAACTTTACATTGATGAAATTTTCACTTGAGAAACCATAAATTGGTAATGATTTATTCATTTTTTTCTTCTTCTTTTTGATTTGGTCAGAGTACTGACCAGTGGTCTCCAGTACCAGTGGTCAGCGGTCACTACGCTGGTGTTCAGGACATCACCTGGGAGCCGGAGAGTGGGGAGTTTTTGATGAGTGTCGGCCTGGATCAGACGACACGATTGCATGCGCCCTGGCGAAGGGAAGGGTATCAGGTGAGATGGAATAACTGTTATATGTGACTCGCTCTGGCATTTACCATAATGCGTAACAGCCATCAAAAGGTCAAAAACTGACCCCCCAGGGACCAGTTTGAGGGACCAGTTTTCATGTCACCATATAGAGCATTTTCTCTAGATTTTGATGGAAAAAGAAAAATCCTGAAACGTTGTTGGGAACATTGTTAATTTTCACGAAAAATTTGGGAAGTCACTTTTGAAAATTGGGTCCAAGTTTAGGGTTTTGCCATAGTGTTCATATAACAAATTTCTGAAATGATTATTTTGTGCCGAGTAATGTCTGGGTACAATGCAACTACTGTAAAAAAAAAACTGAATGAGTGAAATATATATTATGGCATTAAGAGTGGGACCCAAAACCTCAACAATGTAACGTGAGTAACCATTGAATTGCCCTTAAGAGTTTCCAGCGGAAGAACACCAAAAAAAAACACAGCTGATAAAACAATACTTTGATTTTCAATGTTCTTTTTATTCCCCGAATGATTAGACAACGTGGCATGAGATATCTCGTCCTCAGGTCCATGGTTACGACATGCACTGCCTGACTTTGGTGAACAGGTACAGGCTAGCCTCAGGAGCCGATGAAAAGGTACATATCTGTAAAGTAGCAATTTATTTATTCAGATTTGGCCCTATTTTAACCCATCTGTGACTGCAAGGGTCAAAATCAGTCAAAAAGTTGATTTACTTGCCAGGGTATATCAAGTGCACTTAAAAAGTCTAACACTGTCAAACCTAATTGATTTAATTTTGCCCTACACCGACGTATGTATAGCACTGTATACTCAGTGCTTTCCGAGTGTGTGAAAAAACTACACAGGCGACTCGGGCGGGATTCGAACCAACGACCTCCTGCTTACTAGTGCAGACGTCTTAACCTCTCGACCACCGAGCTTGCCCGATGACAATTGGCCAGTTAGAATCCTATATAGCAGCGGGTTCTGCGATATATATAGGTTGGTGAAATTCTTGCGTCGGGTGATAAACAATTGATTTAATTTTGCCATTTATATATAGGTTGGTGAAATTCTTGAGTCAGGTGATAAACGATTTAATTTTGCTCGGTGGTCGAGAGATTAAGACGTCTGTACTAGTAAGCAGGAGGTCGTGGGTTCGAATCCCGCCCGAGTCGCCTGTGTAGTTTTTTCACAGACACTCGGAAAGCACTGAGTATACAGTGATATACATATGTCAATTGTTTATCACCCGACGCAAGAATTTCACCAACCTATATACTGTCAAACCTTATGTGTAGTAAGTACATTGACAAGTCAAAATTAGTTGAATGTTTTTGACTGTTAAAAGCATTGTCATGTATTGTTGAGGGTGGTCAATGGGCTCTTACAATCTGTTTAAAAAAAATATATGTACACCTACACACACCAAACTTGAACAACGCACCGCTGACCAGGGATGTAGCATGGTCTGTTTTTGGACTCAATTTACTCACCATGCACGACAATTTTGCATAACAATTTCAGAATTCAGCCCAAGTTCGTATCATTGACTGTGCAGTGCTGTTTGGGCTGTATACCCAGTTGGGCTGGATTCAGACACGGTCTGCAAAGAAAAGTTGCATCAATGCGACAAGGTTGTATCATAGTTACGACCATGTTACAGACATGGATTTCACTCGGTGCAATAAGGTCATATGTGACCTATTACAATGAAATGAGCGTAAAGTCGCACTATACCATTTCACAGTACAGCAGGAAAAGTGAAATATCAGAGGGGAGGTCTCATTTTTGTTGTTATTATATTTGTAATTTGTAAATCTCCTTATATCGAATTCCAAATTTTCAGTTCGATCAGACAATTAAAACCTCAATTTCAGGCCAATTTCGTTGGTAGCATTTATCGAGTTCTGACAAACAACTTGAAACAAAGACGGAAACAAAGCCACAAATCCCCCTCTGGTGGTCTGGGGATCGCTGTAACCCCAAGTGTTATATATCATTGGAAAGCTCTTGTTCTACTGAATCCAGAAATACCAATAACTCAATTGTTTAAATTTCCGACTTTAAGCTCATTTTGTGGTGACGGGTCACATATGTTTTTACAAAGTTCCAGGATGAACACACAAAGCCTATGGAAGAAGATACTACATTGTTGCACTCATTTGTATGCAAATTTATGCACTCATTTGTATGCAAATTTATGCACTATTGCACATACGACCTTGTTGCATTTTATAGATACGACGATGTGTATGCATGCATACTGACTTTAAGTCGTGGCCGAGCGGTCTAGCTTACCGGACTCAAGTTCTGGTGTTAGCAGCAGAATGTGGGTTCGAATCCCGGCCGTGACACTTGTGTCCTTGAGCAAGACACTTAACCATAATTGCTTCTCTCCACCCAGGGGTTAAATGGGTACCTGTGAGGGCAGAGTTGGTTGATTAGCCCTATATGCGCTGTAATGGCAGCAATTGAGCTGTATACTCCCCAGGGAGCTGAGATGGTTTCAGGAATGATTTATGAGCCTTATGAGCAGGGGTAATGATATAATGCGCCTTGAGCACCACTTAGTTGGTGGATACGTGCGCTATATAAGTCCACACATTATTATTATTGTATACATATACAGTACATGTAATAAACAAACATGTAAATACGACCAGCGAATGGGCTCTTACAAGCAATCTTAAATAATAACTTCATGTCTGATATCCTTATAATGACTCAGTTCTGATATTTGTTTCTAAAAGGTTTTGAGAATATTTGACGCTCCGAGGAATTTCATTGAGAACCTCGGGAGGATATCCGGAGTGGACGTCAGCCAAGCCTTGGAGGACAGGGTGAGGTTTGCTTTGAGTTTACACGACCTCAACTTGGATTCGAACCCAAGACTTGTTTTTGATCAACATTGTATTGATCAATATTGCATGGTTGCATTGAAGAACTAATTAATTGGCCGAGAAGCCAGACATTGTTTAAGGGGGGGAGGTGTTAACCAAAAACAATATTTTGATGAGTAGGAGCAGATTTCATCATTCACTGATTTGTATGTGTTTATTTTTTTTAAATAAATAAACAAATCGTCATGAAGAGAACTGGTTATTTAGCTGTTAGTGGGTGCATAGACAGAGATTTGAAGTGGGATGCTTTAACCAGTTCGCTTCGGAGGCTGTGTATACACGCAATTTTTGTTTGCACCACGGATCGGAGAGCATCTATACACGCCAGAGGAAACTCCGGAATATTTGTATGCATGCTCGGTTGACGTGGCAACGAGCCGAGTGTACAGTGACATGCTCGGACGTGTCCACGCGCTGTGGAAGCTTCCATTAACGTGTTTGTGTGGGGAAAAGAAACCCGCACAGGGGCCCAAAAAACTTTTTTATTCCCGACGCGAACTGGTTAAAGAAATGATTATTTTGAAGAGCAGTTATTTAATTTTTTTTAAATTAAACAAAATAAAATTGAAATTGGGGGTTGAACACCTGGACCTGATTTGTCCAAGGAACAACTATTAATCTTAATTAATCTTGTTAAGCCTTCGTTTGCATCCTCTGCAGAAGAAGAGTGACGTACCTGAGGGAGCAAGCGTCCCCGCTCTGGGTCTATCCAACAAGGCAGTGTTCCATGGGGAGACTGGAATGGCGACGTCGGACAGAGAGATCTCGCACCCCAGCGAGCTCTATCCTGAGATATACTTCAATCCGTTAGAGCTGGCAGGTACGTGGTTTACTCGGACTGTATGCCGGATATTTTCTCCACTCCATGCACAACCTCTAGAGGGTGCCGTTTATCAATGGCGGCATCTTGTCATGAGAACTGGTGTTATCTAAGTAAGACTAATTGCGGTGACACCATGTGAAATTCTCAATTGAGTAGTAATTAGTTCTGAAAAGAACTGGAGGTTACAACTCGACGCTTCGATCAGTGTGCTCTGATTGTCCTCCGGACGTTATCTATGTCATATCATGTCATATCACTGGTTATCATGTGATATTTGTTTTGAGTGACTGCATTCAAGTGATTACGATGACCAGGGATGAAAAAGTTGATAATTAAAATATTGGCGATGACAGCAGAGGTTGTGTTAGCCCAAAGATCTGACGTCACGCCTTGAGGCTTGTGAAAGACGCCAGATACCACCAGCCGCTCAGTTTTGAGGAGATATAACATTGACCTCGGTTGGTAGCTATCGCGTGAGCCTCAAAACGTGATTACAGGTCTTCAGCACAATGGATATCCAATGAAATCCCTAGAATGGTACACACAGAACCTCTCTCTTACTTGATAGGGGACCAGTCTAAGGTTGTGTATCCTTCCACCACTAGAGGGCTACATTGTGCACGGAGCGGATTAACCCTCCTACTGATAGACCATTTGAAACCATTCAAAATTTCCACTTTCAAAAATGCCCATTGGTTTTGTACACACATGGTGATACCATTTGAACAGTGTTGGTAGCAAGCTTTACTACCATTCAAATCCATTCAAATGCATAGAAGGTCCATTGATTCACCACTTAGAAGTATCCAAACAAGGTTTTGTATTAGCTGTACTACCATTTGGAAAGATCCAAACAAGGTTTTGTATTAGCTAACCTACCATTCAAAACCATTTGGGGGAATCAATACTGTACACAGTTATTTCACCATTCAAAACCACAAAAACGAATGGTTTCAAATGGTGCATCAACTTGTATGAAAAAGGTACCAAAAGTAGGAGGGTTAAAGGATGCATATTCCAGCAACTAGATCAACGTGGAGTGTCGTGGCCGAGCGGTCTAGCTTACCGGACTCAAGTTCTGGTGTTAGCAGCAGAATGTGGGTTCGAATCCCGGCCGTGACATTTGTGTCCTTGAGCAAGACACTTAACCATAATTGCTTCTCTCCACCCAGGGGTTAAATGGGTACCTGTGAGGGCAGAGTTGGTTGATTAGCCCTATATGCGCTGTAATGGCAGCAATTGAGCTGTATACTCCCCAGGGAGCTGAGATGGTTTCAGGAATGATTTATGAGCCTTATGAGCAGGGGTAATAATATAATGTGCCTTGAGCACCACTCAGTTGGTGGATACGTGCGCTATATAAGTCCACACATTATTATTATTATTATTATTAACGTACTGTACAGGTACCTTAACCCCCTTCCCCCTATATTTGTTCAGGTCCGCCCACAGAGGAACACCTTCTTCAGAATACACTCTGGCCGGAGACACAGAAGCTCTACGGTCACAGCTATGAGATCTTTAGTGTTGCTAGTCATCCGTCAGGTAACATCATAGCGTCGACATGCAAGGTCAGTTTTAATCATGAAAAATGCATGGGCGGATACAGAACATTTTTTAGGGGGGGGGGGGGCGGCTGAGAATCAAAAACAATTATTTTTCAGTACTACAAAAATTACAATGAAATAATCAAAGGGAGAGAAAAACAAAGCACAGTGAGGGAATGGGAGTGCGTTCTCCCTTCCCCTCCCTCTCTCTCTCTCTTTTTCTTTCCATTTTTTAAAAATTTTTTATAAACGATTTTAGGGGGGGCTACAGCCCCCTTAACTCCCCCTGGATCCGCCAATGAAATGCCATATGCTTTTCATGTGGATCTTTCTGTGTCAGTAAAATAGATCACATGGTAAGTAACAGTGTGTTTATGTGTTAAGGCCAATGAGAGTTGATTATTAGTTTCTCGTCCACCAATTTAGAAAATTAATGAGAGAAATTATTTACCAATGTTCCCTGTTTTATTGTAATTAAAACCTCTGGAAGCGAGGTATGGACACGCTTGGTAGAAAATGAGGACCCGACTGAAACAAAAATGTTTTGTCTGCCGATCTTATTTTACTCTTTTTCTTGCTTTGTTTTTTGTTTTTTTAATTTTGAATAATTTTGAAGCAGGGCAAAAATTCCATGTGGGATTCCACTAATCATCTTTCGTTGGCCTTATTTGTGCACAATTGATATGATTTTTTTGTCCTTCACTGACATATAGCTCGGCACATATTTGGCAAAGACATCCTGGAGGGGAGAGAGATGGGGTTCTTAACAAAAGGTGTTAAAAGACCATAGCAAGATTTTCAGAAAATATTTCGAAATTAATTTACAAATCCTATTGGGTATTAATTGACCTTGACTGACGCATGTCCATTGTCAAAATTCCCCTCACAGGCATCCAAGGCTGAGTACGCGACTATCATACTATGGGACACGTCCACCTGGCGACAGGTAGGCCAGCTACCCGCTCACTCGCTCACCGTCACCCAGCTAGCATTCTCCCACACCGGCAAACACCTGCTGGCCGTGTCAAGGGACAGGACGTGGTCGCTATTTTTAGAGAGGGGATCTGATGAACAGAAGAATGGCAAGTAACCAATCACTGTGAACATTGGGGGTGACGGGGGTTCTCAACACAGTATATTCATGTAACCCTCTATCTGCGAAAGTGATCCAGTGTCCAAAGTCCAGGGCATTTCACCGCGCCACATACGGTTTGTGGTTCATGTATTATTTGTACAATTATAAACCATTATAAACCATGAAACAGCAGGAAAACCAGCCTTAGTTTGACAATTTCTATCTTTCTATTGGTTCCTTGGGTGTCTAAAGATAAGGTTTTAGGATAAGTATTTCAAAAATGACAAAATTTTCGACAATTTTACATAAAAATTACTTGGTGTAAAGCTGATGATGGTACTAATCTTCCCTAGAATTAGTTTTGCCTGAGGTGCAAAAAGTGATAAAATAACAAACATATTTCCTGGGGGTTGTGGGGGAGGGCGATTTTCAAAGAGAGTAAGCATACTCATAGAAGCAGTTTTGTCAACATTACTAAAGGTGTACCTTCCCTTCAATGTACATGTATATCTTGATTCAAAGAGAGCAAGCATACTCATAGAAGCAGTTTAGCCAACATTGCAAATGTTGTACCTTCCCTTCAATGTATATCTTGATTCAAAGAGAGCAAACATACTCATAGAAGCAGTTTTGCCAACATTACCAATGTTGTACCTCATTTGTATTTGACAGAATTGTAGTAAAATTTGTTGATACAAAGGAAGTAACATCAGTTTTGCTAACATCAGCAATGCTGTGGAGTGCCATGGTCAAGCGGTTTAGTGTGTTGTGATGGCCGAGTCGTCAGAATGTGGGTTCACATCCCAACCGCGACCATGGTGCTTGTATCCTTGAGCAAGACACTTTACCATAATTGCTTCTCTCCAACCCAGGGTTAAATGGGTACCTGTGAGGGAAGAGTTGGTTGTTGTGTTTGATTAGCCCTATATGTGCTCTAATGTCAGCAATTGAGCTGTATACTCCCCAGGGAGCTGAGATGGTTTCAGGAATGATTTATGAGCCTGATGAGCAGGGGTAATAATATTATGCGCCTTGAGCACCAGTTTGGTGGATATGTGCGCTATATAAGTCCACATTATTATTAACTTCCCTGTAATAATGCGTATCTTCCCCCACGTATTATGTACTGCAGGTTGTCCCTATGCGTTGACTGCATGCACCGACAAGAAGACGGCACTACACACACGCATCATCTGGTCATGTGCCTGGTCACATGACGATCAGTATTTTGCCACAGCATCAAGAGACAAAAAAGTACGTAGTTGGACTTTGACCCGTCATAAATGGAAGACATTTTTCAAAAATGTTAAAATATTAATATGAAATTTGAAGTCAGATGAAGTGAAAAAAAGTTTTAAAACTTTTTTTGGTTCATGAAATTTTGGTGTTTGCTTAAGCAAAAACAGTAAGAACAAGTTTTGACCCGTCATAAATGGAAGACATTTTTCAAAAATTTTAAAATATTAATATGAAATTTGAAGTCAGATGAAGTGAAAAAAAAAAAATTCATTTTGTTTTTCCAAAAAAGTTTTAAAACTTTTTTTGGTTCATGAAATTTTGGTGTTTGCTTAAGCAAAAACAATAACAAGTTTTGAGCATAATATATTGATAAGAAAACCATTTTTTGTATCAATCTCTTTATAGGTAATTATATGGGGTCAGAGGTCATCCAGCCAGAATGATGCAACGCAAGATTGTCTTGGTAACTATCGGGCATGCTCAATGCCCCTTGACCTGAAGGATGCCGTGACAGCAGTAGACTTTGCTCCTGTATTATGCATAGATGGAAGGTAAACAGTGGCCAATCACAGCACCTATTGTACATCACATGACCACCCGAATCTAAGAAGGAAAATGCCCGAGCACATGCATTTATTTGTGCCTGTCGCTTTGACGACAAGCAATTTACCCCATGTACACAAAGCACAGCTAATGTATTTTATTAATACTATTATCTGTATATTGTGACTTGAGAATTATGAAATGGAAATAAATGTGAATGTATGAAAAACTGTAAAGAACATTTGCGGTTGCACCATGTGAAATTCTCAATTGAGTAGTAATTGGTTCTGAAAAGAACTGGAGTTACAACTCGATGTTTCGATCAGTATGCTCTGAATGTCTTCAGGAGAATGTCGGATTCTGGGAGATGCTGCTGCTTATTAAGTAGACTGCTGGAGGATTCGCGCAAAGGCTGGATGCTGGAGGATTAGTGCATTGTAGCGTGTAGGCGGGAACTGTTGGGACTGGGATCCTCGGAGTGTGGGGAGAGGAGTGTGTGCTCACTGAACTGAATCAGTTGTTAACAAGCACAGGGGGAGGGAGGGTGGTTGACTTAGGATATAGGAGATCCCTCAGTCTGGGGTGGGTTGTGGACTTTGGATATAGAAGATCCTTTAGTCCGTAGTATGTTTGTTAAGTTGTGTTAGAAATATAAGACAAATCTAAGATGGTGTGCCTTTATTCTTTTGTATACCTATTCAAACTGAGGACTTATAACAAAAGGGACAATGGGTCCTTTGTTATCACAATACGGAAAATGTGTCCTGGTTGGTCAGAACAATAGAGGAAAATAATAGGTCATCGGTTTAGAAGTTTACACAATATTTCTCTGTGACTGACACTACTTTATTGGACAACAAAACAATCAATGTCTTCATGTTGTTAATGATAATGTGATTTTCATGTTTGTGGTTTTTTTTTATGTTGCAGTTATATACTAGCGGTTGGGTTAGACTCTGGATTGATGGCCGTACTTAAGTGGAGTCCAGAAAAACCAGATGAGTGGCATACGTGTTTGAACTTTCAACCACAGTAAGTAGACAGCAATCTACAATATATACTGAACAGCAAAAGAAACGTCGTATGAATACAAGATATCAACAGGTATATTTTGTAACGTACACTTTGAAAACCATTCAAGTCGCATTCCATCCGCCTATAGGATTTTCAGGCACAGTCATGATTCAGAATGATGTTAGACTGCATATTTCCCGAAACGATACATGTAAAACTCTTGTGGTTGAGTTATGTCAACGATTTAAAATCACGACGTTTCTTTTGCTGTTCAGTATATGTAAACAGTTTATATGGAGCTGCAATAATTGCTGGTTCTGAGAAGATCCTGTAGAGAGAAACTCATCATTTCAATATATACTCTAATCATTTTTCTTGAAGACAATTACGATATACTGAGCGAAATGTTGAGTTTCTCACTACCGGTTCTTTAGAACCCAGAATTATTACAACTCCTAAGAGATTGTTTACATGGTGCTACTGCAAACCTGACTCCTACTGTATTTCCACCATGCAAAGCTTCAAAATCTACTTAATGTACTGTCTGTTTATTCTCTATTAAAGGGGCAGTATCATCACAATCAGAGCAGATTTTTGTCAGGGCATAGAATCGATGCCCTAGTTTAAGATTAACACAGTGACTGAAAATTACTGGCTCAATGGGCCCTGCCCACGAAATATGCTAATTACATTCACACATGCGCTCAAGCAAGTGGGGTGCCATGGTCGAGCGGTTTAGTGCATCGGATTTGTGTTCTGATGGCTGAGTTGTCAGAGTGTGTGGGTTCGAAGCCTTGCCGCGACCATGGTGCTTGTGTCCTTGAGCAAGACACTTTACCATAATTGCTGCGAGGGCCGAATTGAACCCAGCCACTGGGGATGTACAAGCCAGTGCATGTTTAGTGCCGGTCCCCAAGCCCGGATAAATGGGAGGGTTACGTCAGGAAGGGCATCCGGCGTAAAACCTATGCCAAATCAAATATGCAGATCATGATCCACTGTCGATCATGAAAGAGGACAACAACACAACATGCGCTCAAGCACCACTGGTTGGCAAACTCAAAAAGCGGGATCGTTACGCAATGTTATAGCTTGCACGTAGTCTTTGGTCTCCATTATATTGACTGAATTTAGCGTGCGCTAGGCGCTATATCGCGCGCGTGGCGTTGCATGACGATCCCTCATTTGAGTTTGCCAACCAGTGGTGTTTGAGCGCATGTGCGAATGTAATTAGCATATTTCATGGGCAGGGACCATTATGCAGCAGCATAAAGCTAGCATTGCGATTCCATGCCCTGTTGATCATAACAAAACTGTCCCTTTAACATTTTTGCACTGACTAACCCGACAGAACCAAATTATTTTAACCAAGTATCGTGATTGAGAGCCGCTTTGTTTCCACAGAGAGCACAGTCCAGAACCGAATTGTTTTCAGACTCAGTTTGCATCCTGAAAACGGTATTGGTTATCATGAAAACATAAATGATCACAGTTTTTCATAAAGTTGATGATGATAATCAAACATCCCTTGAAATTTGCCTGTCTCGGATTCTGTCGTTTCAGTAAAAATTAGTGGCAGAAATCATTTCCACAATGAATATCTGTCATCTGAAGTTCCACGTTGGAATGAATGCAAACTGATTGCATTTTCACTATTTTCTAGCCATTATGAAATAAGCTGAAACTTTCACAGTTAGGATGCATTTACAGACAATTTGTCAAACATGAATACTGGCTTTAACCAGTTCGCGTCAGGAATAAACAAGTTTTTCTGGGCCCCTGTGGCGGGTTTCTTTTTCCCACACACACGTTAATGGAAGCTTCCACAGCGCGTGGCCACGTCTTCCGAGCATGCATACAAATATTCCGGAGTTTCCTATGGCGTGTTTAGACACTCCGATCTGCGGTGCAAAAAAAATTGCGTGTATACACGGCCTCCGAAGTGAACTGGTTAAAGGGAAGGTATAACATTGGTAATAACCAGATTATTAACCCTACTACTACTACTACTACTACTACTACTACTACAAGAGTCAAAATCAGTCAAAATGTTGATATACTTGCCAAGGTATATCTAGTGCACTTAAAACTCGAACACTGTCGAACCTTGCGTGTAGTAAGTACATTTACAGGTCAAAAAGAGTCGACCGTTTTTGACTGGTAAAAGCATTGTCTGGTATTGTTCAGCGTGGGCAAAATTACAGTAAAAAAAATCAGTCAAAAATGCCCCTGTGTGCACATTTGGGTCAACAGTCAAAACAGGCAGTTGACTGATTTTTTACCTGTATAATCTACAATGAAGTGCACCTATGGTAGGAGGGTTTAAATGACCAAATTATTATCTGAAAGCTTGTTTGGTGCAAAGGTGTATCAATTATTATTTCGTCCTGAGAAATTATTATTTTTTTTACTGACAATTGTTTTTTTCTAAAAACAATTTTGAACAGACTCTGTCACACAATGACTGTCAAGCAGCTGCAGTGGAGGCCAAAGGTCAAAGGTGAAGATACTGCAAAGCCTGATGGGAAGTCGTATCTTCAGCTGGCTAGCTGCAGCTTGGACGGCAGTGTTAGGATTCATCATATTGAACTCGATTCATTATGATGATATTTAATTTCATAAACTTTTTTTCCTATTTTTTTTTTCAAGACTTAATAATCTCCCAAAAGGATAAAAAATTGTTGCTAGTCAGCACAGCACAATTTGTAACAGATCCGGTCATGTCAATGATAGTACACTGCAATGAGCATGTACTACATGCAGGGGGGCGAATCCAGTTTGTTAAAAAAAAAGGCACCCGGCCAAGAAAAGCGGGCCCAAAAACCTGTATTCAGGCATGATATCTTCCTACTTTTGTAGGAAATCCTCCCATGAAACCGGGTTCCGACTAACTTTAGACCATGGAAACTTTCCTTGCTATACATGGCTATAGAAGTAAACTGCTATAGGCTAGTATATGCCTAATGATAATGGCAAACATTTTTCCTACCTTTTCATTTTCTCACATCATCATCCCTGCATATTGTAAATTTACATACACAATGATTAAAAAATAGGGGGAAACATGACCCCTCCCCCTGGATCCACATACCATGTCTAAAGTATGTGAAACCTTAAAGAATTGTGAAATAATAAACCCTTTCACGGTAATATGCCCCATTTTTTGGGACGGGGCAAAATTGTTTATTTCGAACACTCGTTGCCGCCTGCGACCCGGTGCTCGAACTTCACGCATGCATCTGGAATGTATGTGAAGTTAGAGCGCCGGGTCGCAGATGGCAATCAGTGTTTGAAATGAACAATTTTGCCTCGTCAAAAACATGGCGCATATTATTATTATTATTATTATTTCTGGTTTATTAAAACATTGCACTTGTAGCCAAAGGCTAAATTGAGGCAAAGTATACAATTTACCACACTCAACAAATACTAAATACATAATAAAACATTAAAAATACATGCACAAAATAGGACACAAAACTAATTACCATTCAAAATATTGACAAAATAAGGGATAGGACTATTTTTAAACCGATTAGTCTTACACTTAAATTGAGTTAATTTGTTAGCATGTCTAAGCTGATATTGCACAGTAGTATATCTTTGTTGTGGCAACCAATCTCCAAATAAATCAGAGTTTTGCAATGAAGTAGCAAACTTCAGGCATAAATCCTTTCTCCGATTTTGCAAGGATACAATATTACATTTAGAAAGAGACGAATGATAATCACCATAATCTTTACCCAATATAATTTTAAGGGTTCGTTTCTGAATGGATTCTAATTTATCATTCTGAGCTTTAGTTAAACCTGCATTCCATGCTTGAGTTGCATATTCAGTTAAAGGCCGGATGTAACCTTTGTATACAGTTAACAAATCTGGTAGAGATAAGTTACATTTTTTCAACAGTTTCAGCATGTATATCTTACTATTGGCCTTACGATAAATATGATCTATGTGTTTATCCCATTTAAGGTTAGAACTAATCCAGATTCCAAGAATTTTTACATAATCCACCACCTCAAGAGCAGAACCCATGATAAAAAGGGGCTCATACTGGGGAACATTTTTCATAAAGCACACATTCATATTGGCACATTTAGATGAGTTAATGTTCATGTTATTTTGTTGTGCCCAGTCACCAAATACATCCAAAGAATCCTGAATGATTGTTCGTTCATTGTTAAAATGGTTCTGTACAATAGTCATATCATCTACATATTTCAGACAAAGAACTTTACCATTATTGACCATATCATTACACGGACTTAATGCATCATTAAACTTTGCAAGGAAACCCAATGGACCAAATTTCGTTCCCTGTGGTACACCACCGTTAAGAATTTTAAAATTGGACAACAAATTGTTGTACCTAACACATTGAGATCTTTCGGACAAAAACTACATATCCAAGGAATTATAGAAGGACGCGTTCCTAGACGAATCAAGTCCTTTACAAGAATGTTATGGTCAATATGATCAAAAGCCTTACTAAAATCTGTAACCACTAGACTACTATGACTCTTAGATAACTCAGCATGGGAACATAAATTATCAATTAATTTGACAAGATAATGAGCTGTTGAAACCCCTTTCCTACTACCAAACTGGTTTGGATCCAAATTAATGTGTATATCTGAGGTAATCCATTGAACAATAAAATGTTCTGAAATTTTTGCAAAATGGTCAGTTAAGGACACAGGTCGAAGGTTATTCCAAGAAGGGGGAAAACTTTTTGGCAAGGGAATAACAATAGCCTTTTTCCACTGATTTGGAACCAAACCTTCCTGATACGATGAATTCAAAATGTTAGTCAGAGGTTTACACAGTTCGTAAGCAAATTCATGAATAAGAGAAACTGGGATACCATCATATTACCATGAAGGGATTCATTGTCAGGATAATTTTTCGGCTGTAAAAATCCAACAAACCTGCGATATCACAGTCTATCAATTGTGATGGATACCTCCAGTTTGTAGCTTTAATTGCTCATACAGGTTGGATTCAATTCAATTAGCAAACTAATTGGATTTATTGTCATAATCATTTTTGGGCTATAAAAATCCAACAAACCTGCGATAGTAACATCAGAGATTATCAATTGCAACAATGTGCATAGAATGTAAAAACCTCACAGAAATGCAAACAGATTGTATCATTTTGTGCTGTAAAATCCAACAAACCTGCAATTGTAACATCACAGACGATCAATTGTGATGGATACCTCCAGTTTGTAGCTTTAATTGCTCATACAGGTTGGATTCAATACAATTAGCAAAACTAGTAAGACTTTGCATGGTGAAAAGGATAAGTAAAGACCGTTTGTGGTGACACCATGTAGTAAGATTTGTAGCTTTGCATGGTGAAAAGGATAAGTAAAGACTGTTTGCGGTGACACCATGTAGTAAGATTTGTAGCTTTGCACGGTGAAAAGGATAAGTAAAGACCGTTTGTGGTGACACCATGTAAAAATTCTCTTTTGAGTAGTAAATAGTTCTGACAACCACTGGTCGGTTACAACTCAACGTTTTGATCAGTATGCTCTGATAGTCTCCTGAAGACGATCAGAGCAGTTCTTGTCAGAACTATATGTGAAAATCCTACCATGAAACTTTCCTCGTGTATCATTTTATTGTAAATACCAAGATAAAACAGTTAAACATATACAGGCTTCAATCAGTTGTGATCGATACCTCCAGTTGGTAGCTCTAATTACTCATACAGGTTAGATTCAATCCAATTAGCAAAACTATTAAGATTTGCAGCTTTGCATGTAGCTTGAAGATCTGACGTCACACTTTGAGTTGGAGGAGGCTCGTGAATTACGCCAGATCCTGGCCATGCAGCCGCCATATTTTCCCCCGATGCTGGACTTTGACCTTGGTTGGTAGCTAGCGTGCAAGCCTCGAAGCGTGACGTCAGATCTTCAGCACAATGCGTTAACGTACATATCCAATGAAATTCTTTGAGTGGTACGCCTGGAGCCTGTCTATATCCTTGATAGGATATGGACCAGTCTACTTTGCATGGTGAAAAGGATAAGTAAAGACTAGAAATGAGTAGTAAATGGTTCTGACAAGAACCAGTTGGTTACAACTCAATGTTTCGATCAGTATGCTCTGATCGTCTCCTGAAGACGATCAGAGCAGTTCTTGTCAGAACTAATTACTTCTCAAAAGAGAATTTGTACAGAATTTGTGTCACCACAGTAATACTTAAATTAGCAAAGCTTCTGGCATTTACCATGTTGCAGGTCTGTGATTTCTCAGGATTTTTCCTGATTTCTGGATTTTTTGCTTAAAACTCATCTTATGTCACAACTCTTCAAAGATGATGTATATTTGTAATTGCATTGTAGGTACATGTATCTCAGTACATAATTTGTTTTCCCTATGCTATCATTGTATATTGTTTGTATTAATGTTTTTTCTTTGTTTCCACGCCTTGAGCGCCCAGCAGGGTGGATATGTGCGCGCTAAAAATCTTTATTATTATTATTATTATTATTATTAAATCTCCCTTTGCCTCAGAATTGTCTTGAAAGAAGAGAAGTAGCCACCCTGGAAAGAAAGAAGTAGCCTGTATTGTGTCCAAACCTCTAGTTTCTTGTTTGTGGGAATGTGGAGAGTCTGTAAATCCTCCAAAACTAAACATTCAGGAGGACCAAAGGGAGACCCAGGCCTGCTACCCATTTTTCAGAATTTTTTACATTTGTCAAATCACACCCCTCATGTCAAGCCATCATTTCTGTTTGATTACCGGCAGAAACATCCACAAGTTTTTTTTTTTATATATATATCTTGATTTCTTGAAAGATTGTATACATTTACAGACAATGGCAAACAAAATCAGAGTATATTACAAAGTGTTGAGGATAATTTCAGCAAGAGTAATTGCGGTGACACCATGTGAAATGCTCAATTGAGTAGTAATTAGTTCTGAAAAGAACTGGAGGTACAATTTCAATTACAATTTTCTGATGAAAAAGGAGAGATGGATGATAGCGTTTGAGACCAGTTTTTATGTTTCCATTTTAGATTTAACTGAAGTGGCACCCTTCAGTGCACCGTGAATGTGACAAATTTGCCCTCTGTGAAAAAAATTATTTTACTACCATGAAATATCTGTAAAATAAAATATGTAGTGAACGATTTTGCTTGTAATTAAGACTAATTGCGGTGACACCATGTGAAATTCTGTATTGAGTAGTAATTAGTTATGAAAAGAACTGCAGGTTACAACTCGACGTTTCAATCAGTATGCTCTGATCGTCCTCTGGAGATTTGGCTTGCATCATATAGCAAAATGCTGCCCCAAAATTTTCACAATTTGCCATTGCCATACAAAAAATTAAACAAACAAAATTATTCAAAATTAGCATTACATACACACACAAATATTTCTGCCTAAAAGTGTTGCAAAGTTTTTGAAAGAAATCATTCCCCAACGTGTTAAAAATCACGAGCTGGACGTCACATTATGCAGCTCTGATGAGCAGTATTATTTATTATCACCTTGATCTAACGCATAAGGCAGGTATGTTACAAGGTAGCGGAAAGTGGGGTGGGGTTGGGGTGAAGGAGGGGGTGGGGGTTACAGAACGCAGAATATTCTTCGTTTGTCATAAAGTGTAAATGCATATAATTACCTGTTACCCATACTAGTGCAGTATATTACATTCTGTTGTTTTTTGTTTTGTTTTTTTGGGGGGGGGAGGAGGACTTAATTTTTTTATCTGTCTTCATAATATCTTAACATAAACATTGTGAATACATAATAAATCTTTATTCAGCAAACTACCTGTACTATCTGCACTGCAGATTTTGTTGATGTTTTCCCCCGGTCTTCTACTGTAGACCACATTTCTAAGTTTTCCAGCACCGTCTTGGAATGTTCCAGCTGGAGTACAAAATGGAACAGTCCTTATATATGAGCCAATGAAATGGGAACAAACATGAGTGGGCCTAAATCATAACAGGTGTTGATTTCGTATGCCATCCAGGTTTAAAGGGGCAGTCCATATTTAAAATGGATATGCCATTGCTACATTAGACCTAATTGTTAAATTTATTAAGAAGGGTTAAAAAGTGCTCGCCAAGTTTGATTTTATGAAACGGGTGGGGGATAAGCTTGGGCGATGTCGAATTTTTTTTTTGACGATACATCGCCAAACATATATCGCCAAACATTTATCGTGATTTTCAATAGTATTGCGATTATTTGTTTTTCATTCATGCATGATTGCTTTATAGCCAATAACCACAGGTATGTACCCTTCTACAAGCGTCATAATAAATTGTAAATTCATTTGCAGAGCGTGTATGTACTTCTGAAGTGCATGTAGTTCGCTTTTGTTTCTCACTTCCGAAAGCTGAAAAGACTCCTAATTTCATTTCCATGGAATTTCTGACTTGACTCACAATAGCGTTTTTTTTTAATCGCGATATATTTTTTAATGCAATTTTTCAATATCTCGTTATCGTAATCGAATAAAAAGGTATCGCGATATTCGATATTATCGCCCAAACTTATTGGGGGAATTATAAATACAATGTAATTTTTACTTTTACTAGAGTATTGGGGGGAGGGAACAGGGGAGCCCCCCCCCCCAGGCCATAATCCCCATACAGGGCTATAAAAATAACCCTTCCACCAAATTACATTTAAACTAAACTCATGTTAACCTGGTGGGTGTAAATGGGGGTTGAATATATTTTTTGTCTATACTACTATGTCGTTTGAACGACTTAGTATCTTGTTCGAACGACTTACCTAATCACCAAGTTTTACATTTAGGTTGTAATAATTAGCAGATCAAAAGTTGTGGGGCTAGGGTCAAGGATATGGAGGGAGTCTAGTGTATTGAAACTAATGCCGGGGGCTAGGAATAGGATAGACCATCGAGTTATATCGATATATCTTATAATATATATAACTCTATGAACCTAGTATAACATACTGTTTCACCTTTCCCCGCAAACGTCCTTCACGAGCCTGGCGATCGAAGTAGTCCAAAAACTGTAATTTAGTGTAATGGTATACCGTTATATAAAGTAATAACAATTGGCATCGTTTTGCACCATTTGCATTGGTACGAGGGAAGTAATTAATATCCGAGTATGACCTGTTCACCTGTCGCCAGTGTCGGGCTAGGAAACCCTCGACATTTTGTCAATGGAGTTTGTACTCGACGGTGAGTGATAGTTTTCAAACGTTTGGAGCTCATCGCATGCATCGTATACGTAGAAAATTCCGTAAACGTATCCGAAGAAAATCCTTACCGCGTACATTTCCAACCAGCACAAAGCTACAGACGGGTTGTACGCACGCGCGATGTGAGGATAGGGAATTCCCCCATCAATCATCATGTCGCCCGTCAATGCTGACCTTAATATGCCCTTATGATATGCCCTTATGATATGCCCTTATTATGTCCACAATATTAATATATAATGTTGTGAATAACGATCATTCCTGATTATGATATTCAAGATTAAAGATGATTAAAATTGTACTAATCTTCTTTATTTTCAACCAGCTAAAACCGATGGATGCCACAGCCAGCATTTCTATGATGTGTAACTTCTAATATCAACATATTTGTAAGAGGCTAATAATTTATGTTAAAAGTCAATAATGTAATATTAAAATTAGACTGGTACTCGGCTGCATTGCATTTCTTCTCGCACATCTGAATGCCATACCTGCCTATCTAATTGGAAAGGAACCATCGTAGGGTCTGCGCGAGGCCGGCAGCTGCAACTGACCAACTGAGTGAGCAGAAATTTTCGCGCCAAATATAATTTTTTTGATCGACGCCACAGTATCATACTTTGACGCAATTGAGTGAGCAGAAATTTTCGTGCCAATTATTAAATTGATTTTTTGACGACAAAACGACCATACGTGAGAGAGGGTGTGGTTTCTGTTTGGACTTTTTGAACAAATAAAAACCTTATTGTGATATTTGAATAAATTGAACAACTCCAAGACAAACCAAATAGGAACAATTTAAATGAAGGCTGAATTATTTTCCTTCCACGACAGCAGATGTGAATAACGAGCAACGGGGCGGGCTTCCTCGGGACATTTTTCCAGTGTATCTCGATCGTTCATATACACTGACTCCAGTCCTGTATCAAGAGGTATGTAGTGGTTCCATTTCATCCAGGTATGATTACATGTTTTTACAAGTATGAGTGTCTTTGAAACAGTAAACAAAATGACCTATAAATACGCCGAGAGGCTGTAATATAAAAACCAGTGGAATATAATGTAATAATGTATGTGCTCTGAATAAAACCGTTTCAGGAGGACAACAATAATTGGTGGGGAATGGAGACAACAGTTATGGGAGAACTTGCTATTACGTTCACCCTGTCATAAATATTGGGGGACATATAAGCCCATCTACTCACACCCCCCCCCCCCCCATATCACCGCCCATGCATTGGTCATTTGATGGCACTCGTGGAACTGCCCGTTATTGACTTTCAAAAGCATGTTTATACCGTATCTATTTATCTTTTGTTTTTTCGTCGTCCTTTGTTCTTTTTCTTTCATGTATTTGCAAGTTGCAACCATCACAATTAGATAAACAATTTAAAACACTACATGTATATACAGGACGTCTTTTCTTATTGTCTTCCTTCTTTTTTCTTATTCGCAGATACAATAACGCTTGTGGGAGTAGGCTTAAACAATGTGCAGTCCAGTGGATTGCAAGATTTCGTCTTATCGGACAATGTTATTTGAAATCAGTCAAAAACTGTCCAAGCAAGAGGTCTGCAAAATGAAATTTTTATGCAAAGACAAAATACAAAAAACCAGTATGGAAAAAATTAAAGGCCCGATGAAATTGATTTCACACCTGGAGGAACTTTGCCTAATATCAATAGACAATTGTGCCTTTTTGCAAAACGAGCTGTTGGAAAGAATTGGACGTAAGGATTTAGCAAACATTATGCACAAATTTATGTCCAATGGCGATGTCTTGTCATCTCAGTTTGAACTGGATTCCAATCCACCTGAGGTGATGGAGGTGGACTCATGTGACACATGGAAGGAAGCTGCAATGATGCACACATCAATGCATCTTGTTTTTGTAACAGCCACCGACAACACACTGTTCACTCCTGCGCTACTGGATACTGTCCGTACTAATGGAATGTTGGTGACTGCCACTAAAATCAGCAGAGATGCGTTTAAAACCCAGCGAAAAAGCAAAGTGCTTTTTATCTGTAATGATCGCCGCTCAACACTGGCTCTAGGCAGGAAACGGTTCTTCCAGCGTGAATTTCAAAGCGCGGATGCTGTCAAGATAGTCGGAGGGCCACGGACACTTCCAGACGTTTTAAGTGGCGATTCGCTGCTTCTGATTGTGCAAGCAGACCATGTGATGGCCGCCTTGAAAGAGGATACCATCGATATGAATAATGTACTGTTGATCATCTTTGACGATTGCTTGCATCAAAGCATCTTAATCATAAAGGAGTACTTGGTGCATGCTGTCAATCACAAACCAGCTGGAATAGACCATCCATTTCCTATAGTTATTGGACTTGGCTCTATTCCTGATGACGACACTCAACTTCTCCTTCAGAATCTAGTATTAAATATAGTGACGGGAAGCTTAAAACAGACGTCCTACAAATTGCAGATCACCTCTGTGTAAGTCCTTCCTTCGTGATCCAACTAAACAAACTGGGGAGCCTCGAAACACAAAATCATGCAGAAAGGGAGTTTTTCCCCATTTTAGACCTACAACAACAGCATTTTTTTCACTGCAATCTCATAGTTTGGGGGAGAACAAATTTTCTGGTTGCCCAGATCTGGGTCAAAACGACACCATTGGTGCATGCAATGTAATAAAATTGAGTCATTCTGAAAATATTATTTCTCCCTCATTTCTCTCTAGAACTGGGCCTGTGCAGAAAAACGGAGGACAGAAGCTAATAATCCAGTACTGTTATGGCGACATTCCTGTTGGTAAGTGTGACGTAATTCCAACAAACCATTCCCACTTCGCACGTGCTGGCTCCAACGATCATCAGAAGCCCATTGGAAATGCATTGACCACACTTTTCTTGAAGGAGTTAAAGGCCAGTTCATACTTCACGCGAAAGCGAATGTGAAGCGAAATTCGTGACGTCGACAGTGGTTCACGGGAAATATTCGCGGCGAAGGTTCGCAAAAGTTGAACACATTTCAACTTGCGCGAATCATTCGCCGCGATGACGTAAAATTCGCTTCATATTCGCTTTCGCGTCAAGCATGAACCGGGCTTAATTAACGCAAGAAATTATAGAAAGCTCGGGTACTTGCCTTTATAACGTATGTGCTGCAAAGACTTAGGCCTAATAACAAAGTAAATTTCTGCCTCAAGAAGCGATTTTAAACATTAAAATCAAAGAATTTAGATTAATTACACGCACGACAGTAGTATGTATGCAGCAAATCATTCCCCCTTTGTGGTGGAGTAGAGGTGGTGGAGAGGTGGTGGAGAGGTGGTGTGCGAGGTGGTGGGCCACCTCTCCACCACCTCCATCTCCACCACAAAGGGGGAATGATTTGCTGCATACATTTACTCCCTCCTCACAAAATACTTACTCCCTCCTCACAAAATGGCTAAGGGCGCGGGCGCGTGGTCACGTCTGGGCGCGCGCGTGACTCCTCCACACAAAAATACACAAAAGGAGGACCTCCTCAATTCCTCCTCAATGAGACACGTCTGGGCGCGCGCAAAATCAGTTTGTGTGGTGGAGAATACATAATACATATATACATATACATATATATACATATATATATATCCTCCTCAATGCAAGATTCCTGGCGCGCGTTTTGTGTGGTGGAGGGAGTAGTGCGCAAGCGCAGCATGCATATTGATATTCGTCTGTCTTGGTCGTTTCTCATCAAATTGGAAATGTGCCAAATTGGAGCGTATAAGACATGTAGTGTCTTAAAATAGAATGGACACATATGAGCCGATGTTATTGCTTAGATTTAAAATGAAGCTATTCAAGTATGATTTGTTAAATATAATTTAACACCAACAACAATCTTTGACATCAATATATTTACAGATGGTTTTTATATTGGTTTTAAAACTCATTGACTCATTGAGTCTACTCATTGAGTCTTTACTCATTGAATCTTTACTCATTGAGTCATTGAGTCTACTCAATGACTCAATGAGTCTACTCATTGAGTCTTTACTCATTGAATCTTTACTCATTGAGTCATTGAGTTCACTCAATGACTCATTGATCTACCATTGAGTCTTTACTCATTGAATCTTTACTAATTGAGTCATTGAGTCTACTCAATGACTCAATGAGTCTACTCATCTTTACTCATTGAGTCATTGAGTCTACTCATTGACTCATTGAGTCTACTCATTGAGTCTTTACTCATTGAATCTTTACTCATTGAGTCATTGAGTCTATCAATGACTCAATGAGTCTACTCGTGAGTCTTTACTCATTGAATCTTTACTCATTGAGTCTACTCAATGACTCAATGAGTCTACTCATCTTTACTCATTGAGTCATTGAGTCTGCTCATTGACTCATTGAGTCTACTCATTGAGTCTTTACTCATTGAATCTTTACTCATTGAGTCATTGAGTCGACTCAATGACTCAATGAGTCTACTCATTGAGTCTTTACTCATTGAATCTTTACTCATTGAGTCATTGAGTCTACTCAATGACTCATTGAGTCTACCATTGAGTCTTTACTCATTGAATCTTTACTCATTGAGTCATTGAGTCTGCTCAATGACTCAATGAGTCTCATCTTTATCTTACTCATTGAGTCATTGAGTCTGCTCATTGACTCATTGAGTCTCTCGATGAGTCTTTACTCATTGAATCTTTACTCATTGAGTCACTGAGTCTGCTCAATGACTCAATGAGTCTACTCATTGAGTCTTTACTCATTGAATCTTTACTCATTGAGTCATTGAGTTCACTCAATGACTCAATGAGTCTCTCATCTGTACTCATTGAGTCATTGAGTCTACTCATTGACTCATTGAGTCTACTCATTGAGTCTTTACTCATTGAATCTTTACTCATTGAGTCATTGAGTCGACTCAATGACTCAATGAGTCTACTCATTGAGTCTTTACTCATTGAATCTTTACTCATTGAGTCATTGAGTCTACTCAATGACTCAATGAGTAAAGATTACTCATTGAGTCTTTACTCATTTATAGGCCTATATATAACTATTTCTTCCGTTTCTTGTCAATCGAAGATTAAGCATCAGAGATTCAACATGAATGTTATTTCTGCTGTCAAACCCCATGCTTGCCACCAGTGCGGCAAAAGCTTTGAACGGATGTATAACCTACGGAGGCATGCAGAACATGTACGCCAATGAAGAGAAATCTAAAATGAATGAAGTTGACGATGATTCTGAAATTAAAGCTATCCAAGCTGACAATTCTGACGTCGATAATTCTGAACCCGATTTTAAAAAACATAGATTTGAAGATTCGGAAATAGAAACTTGTGAAACAGAATCTACCCAGGATGAAGACGAAGATTTCGAGGAAGATGATTCAGAATCCGATACGGAGGTGGAAGATGATTCAGAATCCGATACCGAGGTGGAAGATGATTCAGAATCCGATACCGAGGTGGAAGATGATTCAGAATCCAATACGGAGGTTGAATATGACGAATCATCGGAAGACGATGAGTCTAGTTCTGAATTGGAAGACAATGCCACTTTTCGAGACTGGTTGGAAGAGGCTAAAGAGGCAACAGAAGAGATGTGGTGTGAAAATATGAAAGTACGTCAACGGGGGTATGAGTGAAGATCAAGCCAAAGAAAAGCCAATAGGAAAACCCTTTGGGTAGTCAAGCGAATCTTTTTCAACAAATACAAGGATTTTTGTCAAGTTACCTACATCTGAAAGATAATGACACTCATCAGGATATTGCGGAAGATCTCGAAGAAAAAAGTAAATAAAGGCATGGAAGTAAACAAAGCTCTGAACAGAGTAATGCCTAAACTCCATACCAAATTTGACGGACTACTTCAACTAAATGAGGATGAAGAGAACGAGGAAGATTGATGATGAAAGACCAGATGTTTCAGAAAGACTACCGTAATAAAATTTAAAAAATAATAATAATAATAATACTTAATGTTTTCAGTTTATCAAATTGTTATTATTATTATTATTATTATTATTATTATTATTATTATTATTATTATTATTATTATTATTATTATTATTATTATTATTATTATTATTATTGTGTTTTGCGAAAATCGGGCGATGCAACTTTATTTATTTCATACTAGTTATTATTTTCCTTTTTGGAACAATTATCATTAAGTGCTGATCTGGCAAAATGAAAACAAGTGTACTTGTATTTCACATAATGTGCGTAATTTCAGTAACTTTGTACTTGCAAGGCCTAACCAGTTGTTTTATTTATTATTTTGTATTATTATTATTATTTGTTTTGGTAAAACATACAGTTTCTGTCAAAAGAAAATACAGACATACTAATTGTAAATAAATTGTCAATATTTTTTCAACATTACCTTTTAATTTCATTAAACTAACCGAATTGATGGAGTAATACATGTACATTGTAACTTTTGATAAATGTTCCAACATTGAGAAGTTGAATAAAGCAGCCAAGAGCTGAGGTCATGAAAACAAGACAAGTTTCCTCGGAGTATTTTTTATTACAGTGTATTAGAGATTTTGCGTTGAATCAGGATGTTCGATTTCAAATTATCCAAACCATATATTTAAGAAGCAAATATGTAGCATTGAGACAACTGTATCCACATTTATATATTTTAATTTTTTCTCAAAATCACAAGGGGTAAGCATTGTATTTATATTTTTTGGTTTCCATCAAAATCACAAGGGGTAAGCATTGTATTTATTACTTTTGGTTTCCATCAAAATGAGTAAAGATTCAATGAGTAAAGACTCAATGAGTAGACTCATTGAGTCATTGAATAGAACTCAATGACTCAATGAGTAAAGATTCAATGAGTAAAGACTCAATGAGTAGACTCAATGAGTCAATGAGTAGACTCAATGACTCAATGAGTAAAGATGAGTAGAACTCACTGAGTCATTGAGTAGACTCAATGACTCAATGAGTAAAGATTCAATGAGTAAAGACTCAATGAGTAGACTCAATGAGTCATTGAGTAGACTCAATGACTCAATGAGTAAAGATTCAATGAGTAAAGACTCATGAGTAGACTCATTGAGTCATTGAGTGAACTCAATGACTCAATGAGTAAAGATTCAATGAGTAAAGACTCAATGAGTAGACTCAATGAGTCAATGAGTTTAAAACCAATATAAAAACCATCTGTAAATATATTGATGTCAAAGATTGTTGTTGGTGTTAAAATTATATTTAACAAATCATACTTGAATAACTTCATTTTAAATCTAAGCAATAACATCGGCTCATATGTGTCCATTCTATTTTAAGACACTACATGTCTTATACGCTCCAATTTGGCACATTTCAATTTGATGAGAAACGACCAAGACAGACGAATATCAATATGCATGCTGCGCTTGCGCACTACTCCCTCCACCACACAAAACGCGCGCGCCAGGGAATCTTGCATTGAGGAGAATATATATATGTATATATATGTATATGTATATATATGTATTATATTCTCCACCACACAACTGATTTTGCGCGCGCCCAGACGTGTCTCATTGAGGAGGGAATTGAGGAGGTCCTCCCTTTTTGTGTATTTTGTGTGGAGGGGAGTCACGCGCGCCCAGACGTGACCACGCGCCCGCGCCCTTAGCCATTTTGTGAGGAGGGAGTAAGTATTTTTGTGAGGAGGAGTAAATGTATGCAGCAAATCATTCCCCTTTGTGGTGGAGATGGAGGTGGTGGAGAGGTGGCCCACCACCTCGCACACCACCTCTCCACCACCTCTCCACCACCTCTACTCCACCACAAAGGGGGAATGATTTGCTGCATACATACTACTCACGACGGTAAACTAGCTTTGGAACCGGAAATAACGAAAAAATGCGCGTACTACCAATAAGCGTGCGTGTCTTACATATCGACTTACCAATAGGATTATCATGATGTATAAAAAACAGATATGCCAAGAGCCAGCAGTTCCAATGCCCGAAAGACATATCATTCTCTATCCTTGAACGGTGACATTTAGCACTAGTGTTAATTGTTAAAATTGCGATTTTCGATACCATGTCTTCGAAAGTGTCCGAACGTTACTATAACAATCTATTTTTATTTTAAGAGCTCGACTCAATTGGAAACGCGCTCTATTGATAAAATAGCAATGTTGTGAGGAACAAGGAACGCCTTGGTTCAACTGGGGACATAACTGCTCTTATTTGGGCGGACTATAATAGCGAGTTTAACAAATCCGAAAAATGCGGCTTCGGAACTGCAGGGCAAAAATGGCTATTTTGGTGTTTGTACAAATTATTTATCACATCCAGTCATCTTTAATCCCATCATTTTACCAGATCTCGGAGGAGGAGAGCCCACCCTTGAGCCAGTCCAGCATTAAGCAGAGATGTACTCACGAGATGTATAGCTATGTTTTACGGTATGCGAAGATAATGTTGATCTCTGTCATAGACACGTGGGTTTCGATCGGTGGGGTATGGCAAAGATACTACAAAAGGAAGATAGGACTCTCTGTGTGGAAACGTGAAACGCAAAATGGCTGGGCATGGAGGTGTGCGCCCGCTGTTAGGTAGGTAAAACCAAAATCGTTTGCGCGGTGCTACTGCACTCATGACTATATCAAACTTGCAACCAATTAGCCACCAACTAAACAAGTGATGGCGAGCAGATCGAAAGTTTGGTGTTCTGCCATAAATTGCACCAACAATCCCAAATGGGATTGTAATCTTCATTTTTATCGGTTTTTCAAGTTGGGTCTTATCATATACAAGAAATCGTTGACCACTTCTTTCATTTTTTTTATTTAAAGAGCTATGATATATGTCGATAGTATACTTACAATAAATATTTATTTATTTATTTATTTACATTTATTTATTTATATTTATTTATATTTTTTTATTTATTTATTTATTTACATTTATTTACATTTATTTATTTATTTATTTACATTTATTTATTTATTTATTTATTTATCTTTTTATCTATTTATATATAACCATTACAGAGACATGTTAGTGTAATATTTTTATTTGTCTATAGTACACTTATAAAAATGTATTTATTTATTTATTTATTTATTTATTTATTTATTTATTTATTTATTTATTTATTTATTTATTTATTTATTTATTTATATCCACCTTTACAGATACATGTTACTGTACTATTTTTATATGTCTAAAGTACACTTATAAAAATGTATTTATTTATTTATTGATCTATTTTATTAATTTATCAATGTATTTATTTATAACCATCTTTACAGATGCATGCTAGTGTACTATTGTTATATGTCTATAGTATACTTACAAGAATTTATTAATTTATTATTTTTTTAATTTTTTTATTTTTTTATTTATTTATTATTTATTTATGGAATTTATTTATAGAAATCTTTACAGATGGTTGCTCATCCAGCACAGCTGATCATTAATTGGGGCCTTCTTATTGTACTGTTACCTTTTGCAAGTGATGATTAAAAGTGATTGATGATATACAGGACACGATCTCAGCTTTTGCTACCACTTTGTTGGTTTAATTTAAAAAATCTATTGAGATAGGAAACCTTTCTTAAGGCAGAGACAAAAATAAAATAAAAATCCAAAGGTTATCACTTGTATAAAAAGATTATCATGACTTGGGTAGCAAAAAAATCGTAGTCTGCAGAAAAGACACCCGATGTATTTCCCATTTACGTTATATAAACCCCCTTGTAAATCCTGAAGGAACACTTTTTCAAATCTATGTATACCATTTTAAGATGGATATTATACAATATGTATCATTTCAATCATGTATATATAAAATGTATATATAAACTCTGTAGCTTCAATAATGTATTGTAATTTGTAAATTGATTATATGGCTGTGTCTGATATCCGGATACCCGACCGAAACGGTCATTACCCAGTTTAATTTTTCGGTTCCAATTACCCGTAAACGACTTTTTAAAATTCTAACTGAACATTTCAGCGGTGTGAACAGAAATCTGTGACTCTTGAACAATGTAATGTTTACACTTTTACAGACAATTATCTTTAAATTCAAGAGATTACACTCCAATAAAAAAAAAGATCGATAGTATGGTATCTTCTGTATTATAAAAGTCAATTTGTTACCATTTACAGCACATGTATTTGTACACCACCGGAGGCATGTTTTCAACAACAAAAATGAAAACGGGTATCCGGGTATCCGAAGTTTCCTGATGTCGGGTATCCGGTTTGAAAAATATCCAAAAACGCACAGCCCTAATTGATTAGTTTTTATTTTCGTTCTGATATCATTAAGTTATTTTAATTTTATTCATCATAATTTGCAATTCACTGTAAACAATTGTGTGAGTTCACAGTAGTTATTCTTTTGAAAACAATCTAAAATTTACAGCAGAAATTGCTGTTTTCAGATTTTCACTTTTCATCGATAACTTATTTCAAATAATTTTTTTCTGCAATTTATGTGCAATTTATTCGTTGACTTGTGTGGGTTTAATCAGACATCAGAGATCTGTTATCAAGGAACTGTCTCGACTCCAAAGTTTGCCTGCGGAGTTGAAGTGCAATAATAATATTACTTGTTGACAAAGACGTCTTAGTGTTTACAGAGCATTATTTCAAAGTATAATTATAATGGTTAAACTCATTGTTCAGCCCCCCACAACAATTTTCAGGGATAAAATGGGGACGGCAAAAATGTGGCAAAAGTTAAGACAAGACAGACTGGAACAGAAAAAGTAACCATTTATTTATAACACAACCAAGAAACGTAACCAAACCATTCAGAAGTCGATATTTGATTTTGTGCATTATTGTGCTGCTGATGTGTCACTGAGTCACTCTTGTGTTCTTACAAAACATTAGAATCACTTTTGTCTTAAAGCTTCTTGTGGTCAAGATACCCCGACAGTGTATGAACGAAACTGAATTGAAACTAACAACTTTATCGCGTATTAAAATAAAATACATGTAATATTCGTAATATATTGTATAATGCTCTCATTTTGCCTCACATTGACTATTGTTGCACAGTTTGGACTCATGGTGCTGATAAATATGTTAACAGAATTCAGATTTTACAAAACCGGGCAGCAAGATTAACATTAGGCTACAAGGTTAGAGATGTACATGTGATTGACATATATAATGAATTCGCCTAGAAGTTTCAACGCTCCCCAGTGCCTGGTCGTCACTCTGACTAACTTTCTGCAGAAATTTTACATTATTTATATAATTTATTTTTTATGTCAGCACAATTTGTTTACATTATTTAAATAAATAATTCATGCGATTTTTATATAAATAGGGTGTTTTCAAAGGAAGGGGCAAAAACTGAAACTCACAAAAAAGGAAATAAATCGCACGTGATCGGTCTTGAATTTTTCCCCAAATCAAAACCACACAGGCCTAAGGTAATCCCCAATCCCACACCCCAAAAAATGAATTAAAAAAATTAATACAAACTTTAATAAATAAATAAGAAATAAATCATTAAATAAAATGAATGAATGAATCAATCAATCAATCAAATATTACACGTTTGCAGTTCCCCAAAAATCACAAGGGGGTAACTCTTGTAGTTTACCATAAAAAAATTCACGAGGGTTTAGTAGTTTCCCACCAAAAAAAATCACACCCAAAAAATCACAAACGGGCCTTGTACTTTTCCCCAAAAATCACAAGCCTTGAAATTTTCGCCAATAATAACAAGGGGGTTACAAATATATTCCGCTTTAAAGTTTTTTCTCTAAAATCACAAGGGACTTATAAATCTTGTAGTTAAAGTTATACATTATGCACACTAACCTCAAAATAAACGCGTTTAGGAATTTGTTTAAATTCTATCAAACGGCCATCCCCCTGCCAAAAAAAAAAAAAACTTATTTTTTTCAGGAATAAAATGGGGACGGCAAAAAACTTACAAATCAAGGTAATATTTTCCGTGGCTCTTCTGTTTTTACCCAATCAATTGTCTTGTACTTTTTTCACAAAAATCACAAGGCCTTGTATTTTTTTCTCCCATAATCATAAGGGGTAAGCCTTGTATTTTTCTCTTAGAATCATAAGGGGTAAGCCTTGTATTTTTTCTCCTAAAATCATAAGGGGGTAAGCCTTGTAATTTTTTCTCCCAGAATCATAAGGGGTAGCTTATATTTTTTTTCTTCCAGAATCATAAGGGGTAAGGCTTGTAGTTTTTTTTCTTAGAATATAAGGGGTAGCCTTGTATTTTTTCTCCAAGAATCATAAGGGGTAGCTTATATATTTTTTCTTCCAGAATCATAAGGGGTAAGGCTTGTAGTTTTTTCTTAGAATCATAAGGGGTAAGCCGTGTATTTTTTCTCCTTGTAATTTTTACTCCCAGAATCATAAGGGGTAAGATTTGTAGTTTTTTCTCTTAGAACCATAAGGGTAAGCCTTGTAGGTTTTTTTTTCTCGGAATCATAAGGGGTAAACCTTGTCGGTTTTCTCCCAGAATCATAAGGGGGTAAGCCTTGTATTTTTTTCTCTTAGAATCATAAGGGGTAAGCCTTGTATTTTTTATTCCCAGAATCATAAAGGGTAAGCCTTGTATTTTTTATTCCCAGAATCATAAGGGGTAAGCCTTGTATTTTTTTCTCTTAGAATCATAAGGGGTAAGCCTTGTATTTTTTATTCCCAGAATCATAAGGGGTAGCTTATATTTTTTTTCTTCCAGAATCATAAGGGGTAAGGCTTGTAGTTTTTTCTTAGAATTATAAGGGGTAAGCCGTGTATTTTTTCTCCTTGTAATTTTTTCTCCCAGAATCATAAGGGGTAAGATTTGTAGTTTTTTCTCTTAGAACCATAAGGGTAAGCCTTGTAGTTTTTTTTTCTCGGAATCATAAGGGGTAAACCTTGTCGGTTTTCTCCCAGAATCATAAGGGGGAAGGCTTGTAGTTTTTTTCTTAGAATCATAAGGGGTAAGCCTTGTATTTTTTATTCCCAGAATCATAAGGGGTAAGCCTTGTATTTTTTATTCCCAGAATCATAAGGGGTAAGCCTTGTATTGTTTTCTCTTAGAATCATAAAGGGGGTAAGCCTTGTGGGGTTTTTCCTCCCAAAAGCATAAGGTAAGCCTTGTATTTTTTTCTCACAGAATCACAAGGGGGTTAAAAGCCTTAATTACACAATGTAATGAGCTGAAACTCACACATCAGCTCGGGTATTACATTTATTTATATTATAAAGTGACGCGCAACAGAATGACAGGTTACAATGGTGTAATTTTCCTACAAAGGTCACAGGTTTAAATCTGGCATCAGTACATTTTTTACAAAGATAATTCAATCACATACAGTTGAAAATAGAAATTATAGTACTGTACACTGATTTTACCGATAGGTTTGGAACAACGACTTAGCTTTGTATGGTGAAAATGATTAGTAAAGACTGTGGTGACATGGTGAAATTCTCTTAAAGGGGCAGTATTGTCACGATCAGAGCAGACTTTCGACAGAGCATGGAATTGATGTCCTAGTTTAAGATTACCACATTGATTGAAAATTACTGGCTCATTTATGCAGCAATGGTGATATGACCTATTCATGTGCGGTATTATGGTAGTTACTGAGTAAACCTAAAACTAGCATTCTGATTCCATGCCCTGTTGATCGTGACGATACTGCCCCTTTAAGAGTAGTAAAATAAATCCTGAAGCAATCAGAGCACATGGTACTAATTAAAATGCCGAGTTGTAACCAGAACTATACTGAGACGCAATAGAAACTTACCACTTGTTTTAGAATAGCATAAAATTGTAATGGTTCAAAATAAGACAACACAACAATTTGGATTAGCAATGTTGGCATTTTATTGAGGAAATGTCCACGTTTTGTCCACTGTACTCGATCCCATCTGTATCCACTTCACCGCGAGTGCACATATTACATTTGTGCATTGTGATTACTGATAATTTAAGGTCGAAAAAGTGGTAAGTTTCTATTGCGTCTCAGTATATTTATTAATCAAAAGAGAATTTCTACATGGTGTCACTGCAAACAGTCTTTACTTCATTTTTTTAAATTATTTAAATCTTATATGTTGAAATGACAGACAGATGAATTTTGCCATCGGATCAATGTATATTAATATCTTACAAATTATATATGAAAGTATTTCAAGAGATACCATTATGATGTGGTGCCTTCCAATTTTTGAAAAACAAGGTTATAATTTGACTTCATCGATTATTCATTCTCAAAGGCTAAAACAGTAATTTATTTATAAAACGGTTTTAAAACAATGCGTTTGGTTAAACGGAAGGTACAAGATTGGTATTACAAAGGTACCAAATTATTATCAGGAAGCTAACTCAAGTTGGTAAAGGTACCAGTTATCCTGAACAAATCTTAGTAAATTTTGTAAATGAATTATGAATGCTTTTTTAACACTTTTAACCCTCCTACTTTAGCTGAACTTTAGCCATAGTGGTCAAAACCAGTCAACTGCCCGTTGCACACAGGGGCATTTTTGACTGGTTTTTACAGTCATTTTGACCACCCTCAACAATCAGACATGCAACTTTGTAATTGAAAAAAAAAGAGGAAATGGTCGAGCACACAAAACTTTGTACAGTGTTTTTCAGTTTTCTATAGCACTATTATTAAAGAAAAAAAGAGGAAATCATCTGATCAGCTGAAAAGTTGCATGCCTGAACAATATACAAGACAATGTTTTATCAGTGAAAAACGGTCGACTCATTTTGACCTGAAATTTACTTAATACATGTAAGGTTTGACCGTGTTTGACTTTTGAGTGCACTAGATATATCTTGGCAAGTATATCAACATTTTGACCCTTGTAGTCATAGGAGGGTTAATGTATATTGATTTAATTAAAGAGAGTAAGCATACTCATAGAAACAGTTTGGCCAACATTATCAATGTTGTACCTTCCCTTCAATGTATCTTGATTCAAAGAGAGTAAGCATACTCATAGAAACAGTTTGGCCAACATTATCAATGTTGTACCTTCCGTTTATTAAAGCACTTTTCAAAAAACTAAAACAAAAAATTCAGGGCAGAGCAGTAAGGCTTTTATACACACCTTTTGATAAATTTATTGAGAAAATAACAAAAGGTCTTTTCACATTAATTAGCTGTAATTACTTAATTAAATATAAGATATTGGGGTCCTGAGTGCTGAATGTAACATATGGGTATTCATATTGTTAAATAACATGAATTCAAATAATTAAGTTTGAATCTTGAGGTTGGGAGTTTAATCTTTGTCACGAGATGACTGATTCTGCACATTCGGTTAATTATTTTTGTATAATTTAATTTATGTTTAAAATGGAATGATCCAAATTTGAATTATTTTACCACACCCCTTTTTCAGTGGAAAATATACAAAAACAAAACTTACTGAGGCGTATAATCCCTGTATTCAATGAAATGCAAGCCAGTAAAAGAAATGTGCATATTTTCCACTGGAAAAAGGGGGTGTGGCAAAATAATTCAAATTTGGATCATTCCATTTTAAATACAGGGGTGAAAATAAATTAAATTGTACAAAAATAATTAACTGTATTTGCAGAATCAGTCAGCTCGTGACAATCTTTTAAAATTCAATTTTCTTGACATAATGGAATTATGCATATAGGCATAAATCCTTTCTGCTCTGACCCGACGAATTGTCCACTTACTGGTTTCTATTAAGCCATTTTACATTTACATGATTACAAACAATGACCTTTAACAAGTACTTTGGCTAAATCTAAGACTTCTAGCTCTAGTTGACTTCTAGGGGCACTTCCAATGAGGTGCTGTGTTACCACACCCCGTCACATCTGTCTGTCTCGGGCAGTTTCCCAGGAGTTTATCCAAGTTCTGATGTTATCCTGCCATGTTGTTCTGGGTGACCTTGCCTTCTCTTGCCTTCAACAGAGCCAAGGAGGTCTATGTGAGCAAGAGATCTTGCTGTATTGCAGAACCAGGAGAGTTTTCTAAGAGTTGGTTATGTGACATGTTTGTCCAAGTTCTGATGTTATCCTGCCATGTTGTTCTGGGGTGACCTCGCCTTCTCTCACCTTCATGTGAGCAAGGCCGAGGGATCTTGTTGTATTGCTGAACCAGGAGAGTCAACATGGTTTGAATGCGTGGTTACTGGAATGTGTTCATGTAATGAGACAATCCCAAGCTACAATGGTGTGCAAACCTGTTGGCTCAGGATCATATCTAACTGACAAATTTCACCAAGGAAACACCCCCCCCCCCTTGCTCCCATCCAATGTTTAGTTCTTTGAGCTTGGCTCGTATCACACCGCCAATTATTTCCAAGTCAAACGTGGTTTTAACTCAACATTGAATGGAGGGGGTTGTTGGGGAGAGTGTGAGCCAACAGGTTTTTCCCACCATTGTAGATTAATTGGTCCCTTGATTTTGTTTTTGGTCCCTCGGTATTGTTGACATTATTTTGTTTGCGGGGAAGGAGAACATTTCTGATCAGTGAATTGTGTGCCTAACTCGGGGTGAATTGACCGTTGTCATCCATACGCCACAGCCAATTATCACCATCCTTTGCCTGCACAGCCTTCAGGATGTGTTCCCCACAGGAGAATGTCTGCCCTGGTCGGATGGCTTTCCCACTCTCCGTCAGAGTGAAGGGTGTAACTTTCACCTGGATAAAACAGAAGAACGAAACAAAATAAAACTTGACTATGAAATTGACCAGAAAGAAACTAACACGACAATAGCTTGAGAAGATCTGCATTCATATACAGTACAATGCCACTATCTGTGCAAGGTCTGAAGAGGGGGCGTTATTTACACAAGCACCGTTTTCCGTCAGGGCACTGGTACCAGCATGCCCTATTGGCTCCATCTACATTCAAGTATTAACGGTTACCATGAAAACGTTTTCCACAGTAGTGGGTTTTTTTTAAATGATGGAATAAAAACCTGTTTTTCAGAAGAAAAAACCAACACCTTATACTTAATGATAAGTCCAGCAAGGTGTTCCAAAACAGAGAAATGGTCTGCTATTTGAAAGGAGGAGGGCGAGAGCATGAAATGCAGCAGGAAAAATCCCTGTTTGTATGTAAAAATGACCAGGAGTGTGATTCAACAGAAGTAAAACATCCTGAAAAATGGGTAGCAGGCCTGGGTCTCCCTTTGGTCTAGAGGACAAAGCCCCCCTGAACCTCCTGTATGTTTAATTTTGGAGGATTTACAGGCTCTCCACATCCCCACAAACAAGAAACAAGAGGTTTGGACACAATACAGGCTACTTCTTTCTTTCCTTGGTGGCTACTTTTCTTTCAAGAATATTTCAAAGCAAAGGGAGATTTGTAAGAATTCCTGAAATCAGGAAAAATCCTGGGAAACCACAGGCCTGAAGGCAACAAGATGTTCCAAAACCTAGAAATGGGTATAACATTTGGAGGGAGGATGGGATGCAGCAGGAAAATTGTATATAAAATAAAAACATAATGGAAAGTGCCTCAAATTCCCCCTGATAATCCTTGATAATCAATGTCTCTCCCCCACCCTCAAAACAACTCAAATTATGCTGCTGAAATCAGAATAAATGTAAGGGACAAGGACCAAAGTCATTTGAGAAGCCCGGTCAGGCCCAGGCTTTTCCCCTGCCTACTGGCCTATATAATGAGCTCTCAAAGGCTTGGCTGTACCATGACTTTGGCCCTCCTTCCTAAGCTTTTATTTGAAATGCAAAAACAAATACGCATACAAATGCAAAGGAAAATTGGACTGGACAAAGTGGTGTTCTTACCCGAGGGGAAATTACTTCCGCCACTTGGTAGGCAGACATATCTAATGAAATCTTCATTCGGATGGGATCACTTGCTCCAATGTCAATGACCACATTAATCCCTGGAGTGCATATACATATTTTTTTTAAAGAAAGAAAAAAAGCAAAGTCTATATATTTACAGTGCAACGCTATCACAAACAAAAAACATTATAACTCGTTATGTGCCCGAAAAAAGGTCATAAGGCTCTAAAACCTTCTTCCGGGCAGACAAAGTACAACTTTTTGTCCCAGCAGAAGGTCGTAAGCATGGCTCCTTTGAAAAAAAGTAGGGCATAACTGTTATATATTTGTTGCTAGAATTACTTCCAAGACATGTTTTTCCATTGCCATGTGGAATTTAACTTTCCTACAGTGACTTATAAATGGCAGAAAAACGACCGAACTTTCACACTCAGTTTTCTTGAAACACATTAATTGCTTACGACCTTTTGCCAGTCACACTTTCGTTACGTCCTTCTTCCAGGCACATGATGAACTCTCTTCATTCGATGATTAGAGCACACTAATCTCAATGTGGAGAAGCCCCCAAGAAGTCCCGATGGTTCTCTCTGAACCACGCTCTCACTTAGCGATAGTTGTGAAACGAGTTGCCTGATATTGGTTCTCCACTGAACCATCTCACTGAGCGACAGTTAAGATGCGACTTTCCCGAAACAGGTTCTTTTCAGAATCCTGTACCTCACTCGGCAATAGCTGAGTTATGGTGTTACCAAAAACCACATTGTGTTACCGCAAACCAAAACAATAATCTGCCCCACCAAATTCACAGGGTGCTGTTATAACTGCAGTGGTATCAATATTCTGCATGGAGCGTTCATGATCTATGCAGCCCATTAACCCTAACTCCCTAGACAACAAAGCCAGTTGGAGGATTTTGAAGGATTTTTATTGTTTTAATACAATGCCTAGGGAGTTGGGTTAAAGAAACGCCAGTTTGCCGTGTATTTAAGAATGTGTGTGATGTGCGCATGCAATGTGGTAACACAGAAGTGACAGTGGTCAGCGTATCCACAATGGGAATGAAAACCGCCCTCTATTGACTAGTGTTGTGAAAAATTCAAATTCGATGGTGAATGGTTTCAATTTTCTCCAAATCTTTTACAGAATAGTTGTTTAATGAATATCTCGATTTAAAGAAAATAAGGATACTTTTGGAAGCAGTTTTGCCAACATCACCAAAGCAGCCAGAAACATGTTACAAAAATCCAGGATACTTATCAAGAAATTAAAAAAAATTACACCAGATGGCTTTGAAACATTTCTTAACCCTAACCCCCTAGGTATTCTGGCTAGGAACCTTCCTGAACCCTAACCCCCCTATAGGTATTCTGGCTAGGAACCTTCCTGAACCCTAAGCCCCTAGGTATTCTGGCTAGGAACCTTCCTGAATCCTCCAAAATCCATCAGTGCACTTTTGGAAACATGCCCTGTTGATCTTTCATATTCAGCACTTGGCCTGTACTTCTTACCAGGTAGTAATTTTGTCCCATTTGAAGAGGTGAAAGTACCAGTTTCTAACAGTGCTGATTTGTTTCCCCAAAAAAGTGCCCCTTGGAGGATTTTGATGGATTTGGGGTGGTTAGGGTTAAGGTTCGTCTGTAAAAGCAATTTATCCATCCCACTCACCAGAGGAGGCATAGCTACTCCTCTCCAGTTTGTTCTCGGTAGAATCAAAATCCTCGGCAAAACATTTTGGGGAGCTGGATTCAAACCCGGAGGTCTTCATTCTACCGTTGGCTCCTCTGTTCTGAGGGGCGCCCTCGTCCGATGGAAAATTCAAAGCTTCAGCCTGAGAAAAACACCAAAATATGCATTGGGGAAATTACTGTTTGATTCGTGAACTACAGCTGTGCGTTTTCAGTTATTTTGGGAACCGGATACCCGGGTACCCGTAAACAATTTTGTAAAAACACGTAAATAATGCCGAATGTATAAAATAACCAATATGAACATAAGTTTCTCTTAATTTATTAGAGTCATAATAAATGTAGACTTAATAATAAACGGTTATAATTTCCCGACTCTATATTAAAAACGACCATCCCCATTCCCCACACACATTTTGTTTAAACAAATAAAACAAATAAAAAATCAGAAACTTCCATTTTTTTGTTGCTTAAGGAGAAGGGAAGGGAGGAGGTTGTTGCAGGATCCCGAGTGCTGGTCAGGGTTTGCGGCGCCGACCACTGTGGGCAGAACCCTGAATACCCCTGCACTAGTCGACTGCTTCTCTGTTAAAAAGTAACTACTCCAGCATGTAACATTTTTCCATGACATGTGGTATTTGTTAATATTTCCACCAGGCCTCAAAACCACTTATGAAATTCACTTACTTTTCCAGGACTTTCTATGGCCACAGGAACCCTGGAATATATGCCCTACAATAATATGTGCATTATACTTACCAAATTTTCCAATGCAGTCCGAACACTGCATGTACCAGAGCTGGCAATCCCTGCTTCTGATGGGTCATCCAGCTCAAATGACTCACTAGTCAAATTAGCTGGTACTACAAGATAAAACATACAACACAGAAAATTAAACACATCTACTTTTTGAACACATTGATTTTTTATTCAACACAGAATATTTATCAAATTGCTTTTTTGTTTAACCAGTTGACGTCGGGAATATTAATTTTTTTCCGGTCCCCCGTGCGGGTTTATTTTCAGTGAAAAATCTGAAAAAATTTCTAGCCATTAATAAATTTTTCTGTCAATGAAACTAAGTTCGGACACCCAAATAAACACCTTTACTCATTGACATTTCGAGAATTAAATGGCTAGTTTTTTAATTACGGTTGTGTTTGTTCAGCACAATTAGACCGTTGGCAAGCTCCGATGCAACGGCCTATTAGCGACCAGCACCCGGTCGAAAAGACGGCATACCCGAAGAGAGATGGAAGGCCTCGTAAACAATGGATATAAATCAGTCTTTACAAATTCTTGGTTGGTACGTCAAAAGGAACAGGTCTTGGATAAAGGGATTACGCAAAACTCAACAAAAAGAGTGAACTCGTTCAGTGTTTGCAGTGCATTTTGTCCGGGGCCACCGAACCGTGACCCCATGGACTCCGAGAAACGATTGCATGTATACAAGTCAGGCGCCACAACGGCACGCCACGTGTGGCGTGTTGATAAGTCTCCCGGTATTACACACAAAAATCGGAATGCGTGTTTAGACGCTCTCTGATCCCGCTGTACAAAAAAAAATTGTGTGTATACACGGCCTCCGAAGCGAATTGGTTAACCCCCCCTCCTTTCAGTATAATTTGTGTACATGTAAAAAGTTAATCACAAAATTACTAACCAGATGTATGTAAGTAATGTTTTATGCAAATCATTAACTACAAATATGGAAATCCGACAATGAATATTCATGAAAACCTGGCCATTTCATTACCATTCTCATCTTCTGCCTCGTCTTGGATGAAGCTAAGAGCTGCCTGGCTGTTGGCTGGCGACACCCTCAGAAACGGCGGCTGCTTTACATCGACAAGGACATTGCTGACTTGTGGACTGAAGTTGACAGCCAAGTTGTCCGCAAGCTGACCAATGTGGTCGACATTCTGTTGACCGTTGTCCGTTGGTTGACCAAAGTGACCCAGAGCAGGTTGGTCCTGGTGTTGATCCAAGCTGTGGACTTCAGGGTCAATGCTATGTAGACCAAACTTGTCAGCAGTTAGGGCGATATCCACATCAGTGATAACCTCTGGGCTTGGTCCATACATGTCTATCTCTGCCTCAAGCTCTCTGGGGAGTTCACGATCGACACTAGGAGAAGAGCTATAAATACAAGTTTAATTGTAATATTATCTTCCGGATTGGATTAATGGGAGCGTATACCTTTGGTTATTACCCGATTATAAAATTACTGAATTATAATCTAAAAACTTACTTGATTTGATGTTTTTAGTGATGGTATCAAACAGCCTGAGAAATATTATGCCATTTGACATGCTGTCATTTAAAAAAAATATATATAAATGTATTCCACTTTTGATATTTGGATCACGGCCGTGATAGAATGAATACACACAAAATCTGAATGCTGTCGTTTGAATCGTTAGTAGAAATTTCTCTACAGCATATCACATTGGTTTCAAATAAAGTAACAGCTTAATATGTGAATCCTGACCTCAAGGGTCCAATGTCTCACCTTTGAATGTTGTCTCGCTTGTCGTCAGCTGTCTCAGGTGTCAGATAAAACAATGAGATATCCAGGGAACTGTCATTTGGATCACTCAGGTTTGGGCAATGGAAGGGACAGAAGTCATCCTCCTGAGGCCCTCGTGGTGTGCAGGGAGTGAAGGGCTGGTTAAGGACCTCATTTGGCATTCCAAAGGTGCCTATGGGTGCCAGGTCTGGCTCCTGACTAATGGCACGGACATCATAAAGCTCTTCCACTGTTTGAAACAAATTTGTTTTATAAATAATCATTCATTAATGTCCCAGACAGTTTAGACATTTTGATTGGTTTAGTACCAGTCACATGGGAAGGCCTTTACCGGTCTTAAAACTGGTTTTTAAAGACTGGTAGCTGTTGTTTCAGACCAGGTTTAAGACCAGCTGAGGCTGGATCTTTTAAGCGTGTGACGCGTTTGCTGCTTTGTCTTATAGGATGTGCAGTTTGAGCCAATCACAGTGACATTTTACCAATGGTGCACAATCCCTTTAAACAGACACTCACCGAGATCATGTGGAAAACTTTCCAAGACTTGAGATGCTGATGGCCTCTGATGCATGTCCGTCTGTAGGCCGCTTTCAATCAAATCTCTCACTCGTGGGTCTGTGTTTGCAGGAATATCCTGCAGAGGGGCTGGGGCAGTCCCAATCTGGCAAATAAGACAGTAAAAGTAATCCATGCATCAACACAAATACAATTATTCAGCAGTGTTAATTAGATGTTTTTGGTCTTTGTTTGGTTGATTCGTTAATACACAAATCTAGATTTGTGTATTAATGAAATCTAGAGCAGTCCCGACCCACCTGAAAAACAGGCTTATTTCCAATGGGGTCATTGTATGTAACTGCAGCAGACTTGTTTTCCCAGGGGGAAACAGCTACTCTTGCACCAACCCCAACTTTGAAAATCCTGGTGAGGCCACCAAGTGCGCCCAATTGTGTATTCAGACCTGTATAACCAGTACGTTTGGGCGATTCCGGTTTGGAATTGATTCCACCCGATTCCAAAATGAGAATCAGAATCATGATTCTACTTTTTAACCCTCCTACTCTAGCTGCACTTTAGGGGCAAGTAGCTACAGAGGTCAAAATCAGTCAACTGCCTGTTATGACTGTTGACCCAAATGTGCATACAGGGGCATTTTTGACTGGTTTTTACTGTCATTTTGACCACCCTGAACAATACCAGTCAAAAACGGTCGACTCATTTTGACCTGTAAATGTACTTACCACACATAAGGTTTGACAGTGTTTGACTTTTAAGTGCACTAGATATACCTTGGGAAGTATATCAACATTTTGACTGATTTTGACCCTTGTAGTAGTAGGAGGGTTAAAGAAACAAGTACCCCTGTTAAGTGATATCGGCTTCTAAAGCAGCGATTCTATACATCCGTGGTCTTAAGGAAACAAACTGAGCCGTCTACGCTCATTACACTAACAAATACAGGACAGGCCTCCCAGTGCCTAATCTACCAAATATAGGGTTTTTAAATAGGTTTTTAAAGCAAAATGTAGGTTATTATACCAAATGCCAAAATAAAGGCTTTTATAGGTTATTTCCTGTGATTATACAGTGTTAAGTAACAAGTTTTTGGTAAATTGCCTGCCATCTGAGTGCTTTTTGCAACAAAATCTAAGAGCAGTAAACATGTTACACTTTGGCTACTGTTTTGGCTTCATCTCTTTATACTTAGAAAGTAATTTTTCTTCAAAGCCATGAGGATTTTATGAAGAAGTTGAAAATGTGTTGCAGGAGATTAAAAATATAGGTTTTTATAGGTTAATATAGGTTTTTTGGGAAAGAAAGATTCCCATTTTAAATATAGGTTTTTATAGGTTAATATTGGTTTTTGGGGGAAAGAAATGTTACCGTTTTAAATATAGATTTTTATAGGTTAACCCTCCTACACATGGAGGCCACTCCGATCCACAAAATTCTGTTCTTTAGCAACCTTCAGTACATACATGTACAAGCCTGCTGTCCTACACATGGAGGCCACTCCGATCCACAAAATTCTGTTCTTTAGCAACCTTCAGTACATACATGTACAAGCCTGCTGTCCTACACATGGAGGCCACTCCGATCCACAAAATTCTGTTCTTTAGCAACCTTCAGTACATACATGTACAAGCCTGCTGTCCTACACACGGAGGCCACTCCGATCCACAAAATTCTGTTCTTTAGCAACCTTCAGTACATACATGTACAAGCCTGCTGTCCTACACACGGAGGCCACTCCGATCCACAAAATTCTGTTCTTTAGCAACCTTCAGTACATACATGTACAAGCCTGCTGTCCTACACATGGAGGCCATTCCGATCCACAAAATTCTGTTCTTTAGCAACCTTCAGTACATACATGTACAAGCCTGCTGTCCTACACATGGAGACCACTCCGATCCACAAAATTCTGTTCTTTAGCAACCTTCAGTACATACATGTACAAGCCTGCTGTCCTACACATGGAGACCACTCCGATCCACAAAATTCTGTTCTTTAGCAACCTTCAGTACATACATGTACAAGCCTGCTGTCCTACACATGGAGGCCATTCCGATCCACAAAATTCTGTTCTTTAGCAACCTTCAGTACATACATGTACAAGCCTGCTGTCCTACACATGGAGACCACTCCGATCCACAAAATTCTGTTCTTTAGCAACCTTCAGTACATACATGTACAAGCCTGCTGTCCTACACATGGAGACCACTCCGATCCACAAAATTCTGTTCTTTAGCAACCTTCAGTACATACATGTACAAGCCTGCTGTCCTTTCCAAGTAATCTTACAAAATCAACTGTGTGCCACCCAAGGCCACTGTAAATGTTTGAACATATTACACATGGAGGCCACTCCGATCCACAAAATTCTGTTCTTTAGCAACCTTCAGTACATACATGTACAAGCCTGCTGTCCTTTCCAAGTAATCTTACAAAATCAACTGTGTGCTACCCAAGGCCACTGTAAATGTTTGAACATATTAGTATGGCCTACAATGTATCGATGGGAGACCACTTTACCCTGCAATCTCAGTGGTGTGACAATGCACAGAAGGGTAACCATAGGAGGCCACTGGCAACAGCTAATGGCTTGGAGTGGCCTGAATGGGTTGTTTCAAAAATTGCACTGATTGTAGGGGGGTTTTAATATAGGTTTTTGGGGGAAAGAAAGGTTCCCATTTTAAATATAGATTTTAATAGGTTTTGCTGGGAGGCCTGAAAATACCAGCTGCAGCTTTTACACAAAAACGTTATTTTATATTTCCTGAATTTTGGAATTAATTCTGAATAGTATCGAGATTTCTGTTTTGGAGTCATGCCCAAAATTTCTGGCCTAGCCCCAGCCTAAGAACCAGCCACCTTTAAAACAAAAGCGACTTACGATAAAGAACTTGAGGGATGCAGCTTTAAATCTCTGGAACCAGGGAGGATGACCGCTGATTTCACAAATCAAAGTGCAGAAGCCACTCCACACATCTACTTTCTCGTTGTAAAGATCACTCCCTGTTGTAGGGAGAAAAAATTTGTTTATTCTTTTTTTATTATTTTCTTTAACCCTCCTATAGGTTTAACAATCAAAGACACTCAAAATTTGTATGTAACTCCCAACCCATTGACTTTGTGCAGTGCACTCAAATAAATGCAAGGACATGTGGCTATGGTAGGAGGTCAAACCAAAACCACTCGACTGTAACTTATGCAGTACATACACAGCTCTGTGTGACTCTGCATATAACTTGTAAGACATACATAAGTGTATTTGACTTTGCCACTATCTCCAGCACTCTTATACACATGTGTGAACAATTGGCAATGCAACCAAAAATACTCAAGTGACTGTCTGTGGGTGCGGTGCTTACTGGGCCAAATTTCAGCCTGGGCATAGGAGGGTTAATGTTATTGAAAAATGACAAGTTGCAACTTAAAAGTTGCCTTGTGAAAATGGAAAAAGTCTAGATATTTCTGTGTGATATAAAAACTGCTCTAATTGGACTCAAATACATCCAATACTTGTAGAATGATCATCGTCAGAGCCACAATCTTAAATATACTACTCAAACCAATTTAGGGAACACCGGAATAATCTCAGTTAAAGCAAGATCATTTTTTACAGAATTGATGAGAAACAACTGCACAATGAAACAGATGATAAAGGATGCATGTAGTGATTACACATTTCATGACATGACTACTGAAAGAGAGAGGGGGTTGCAAATGAAAATCCCGGTTCATGGAACATTTCAAACCTATTTGATGTTAAAAATCCGGTGTTCCCTAAATTGTTTTGAGTAGTACATGTATATATTCTTACGAGCAATTTCTGGAGCCATGTAGCACTCTGTCCCTTCTGGGTCCGCTGTGATGATAGGATAAGGTGGCAGTTTTCTTGCTACACCAAAGTCAAGCAATCGGATGCGATCATTTCCATCAACCAGGATATTGTCAGCTGTAAAAGTATAAAATATTTGACATAAAATACAATGCATTAGGCAAAAATAAATAAATAAATAAATCTTTTTGTTTTTTTCCAACAGGGAAATATGTGATACGTGTATAAGCGGGGACCAAATTTCCCATATACAAAGATCGTGGCAAAGAGAGGCGTGGCAAAGAGAGGCCTCACAAATCGGGCAAACGTTCATACCCCTATGTGAAAAAGTCATTTAAAACACAGCACAACAGAATTTCGGCATTTTTAATGTTTAATTTTTGCTATGAAACAATGTCCCATTGCAGGCAAAATTGCTGGATCTATTGGAGTTCTGCCGCACTGTGTTTTAAATGACTTTTTCACATAGGGGTATGAACGTTTGCCCGATTTGTGAGGCCTCTCTTAGCCACCATACTTTGTGTATGGGAAATTTGGTCTAGGTAAAACTTGTAGCTTTGCATGGTGAGGATGATAAGTAAGACTAATTGCGGTGACACCATGTGGAATCTCAATTGAGTAGTAATTAGTTCTGAAAAGAACTGGGGGTACAACTCGACGTTTTGATCAGTATGCTCTGATCGTCCTCAGGAGAAAATTTGGTCTAGTTCCAATAACTGTGTATACATGTATCACATACTTCACTGGTTGGAAAAAATAAATAAAACAAATAAAAAAAATTATTAAAAAAGCGTATCACCGCACCGATTTTGAAGCCGACCCATGACCGACTGGAGACTTTTTTGGGGGCCTTAATTAATGCGTACTGCGTTGTAAATTCCATGTATTTGAGTGACTCTCTGCTGTAGTTTGTGTCCCATTTTGTTCTGGACCTAGCAAGCTCTTAACCCATGACATCCCCAAGGCAGGCTAACATTACTTGGAAGCAGGTTTGTTGCTTGCGCACATTTGGAGTGCAATGCTGTGGATTGGGTTATAGCAGGCTGGCACAATATTAACCCTGGAGGCCACTCCCAGCCACTAAATTATGTTCTTTAGCAACCTTCAGTACATACATGTACATATACAAGCCTGCTGTCCTTTCCAAGTAATCTTACAAAATCAACTGTGTCGCCCAAGGCCACTGTAAATATTTGAACATATTAGTATGGTCTGCAATGTACATGTATCAATGGGAGACCTTACCCTTCAATCTCAGTAGTGTGGCAGTGCACAGAAGGGTAACCATAGGAGGCCAGTGGCAACAGCTAATGGCTTGGAGTGGCCTGAATGGGTTCAATGTATCTAACAGACTTCCGATATAATGCATCATTTACACTGGTGATTTTGTTTTATTTTTTAGTTAACCTTAACCCCCTCATGGTTTCCCTAAGAACCGTCCTGAATCCACCAAAATCCATCACCATGCATGAGTAATACAGTACCGAGTCCATCACAAATACAACACAACCAGCTGTTAGAGTTTGATAGGTTTGGGGTTGTTAGGGTTAAGGGAAGTTGGTAATATTAAAAGAAGCTGGATCTGTTTTGTTTTGGTAACCAAATTGAGTTTTGCATGTCATAAAACTTAACAGATATTTGGCTTTATTTACGTTTAACATCCTTATGCACAATTTTCTTCCTGTGTAGAAAGACGAGGGCCTCAAGAAGTTGCTCAAAGAAGGCCAATGATCTCCCCTGCCCGAGAACACCCTCTTTGATGAGTTCCTGCAGTGTTCGACTGCCGGGTCGGTATTCAGACAAGAAGAAGACCATGTCTCCGGTCCTCACAAGGCCCAGGAGGCGGAGGATGTTGGGGTGTTCCAGATCACACCAAAGGATGGCCTCATTAGGGGCAAATTTCTCCAATGGAACCTGAAAAATAAAACAAAATAGGATCGAGACAAGCAGCGGCGTAGCCAGGACTTTTTCAGTGGGGGGCACAGGAAGGCATTGCTTTTCAGTGGGGGGTCCAGGGTGTATGGGTTTTTTCCCTTTTCTTTTTTTTTTTTTTTTTTTTTGAGGCACTATCAGCATTTTTCGTGGGGGAACCTGGGGCCACTGGAAATTTGTGGAGGGGCACCAGTGATGTCCTGGCCTGGCAACAGTGTTTACATAAAATAGCGCCCTCATAAGGACTCAATTTGTTTTCCTTCAAATTCTTGTTCAAAATGTACAAACTGCATATATAAACATGCACACTGTTGCCTGCCATGAAATCACCCTGGTGTCACCCTCAAGGGCTCACCCTCAGTGTAAACATGTGAAACGGTCTTATGCATTTACTTACGCGTTTTCCAACAACGTTCTTTTTTGTGCCGACATCTTGAATGAGATACACATCGCCGAATGAACCATGTCCCAAGAACATCAGCTTGTTGTACTGCCTCCCTTCCCGATAGCTGCCATTTTTGATGAACAACTCCTGTAATATGAATAAGATAAACCGTCATAAACTGGGGATATTTTCATAGACCTTAGCAACTACTTTTTACCAAACACTTTTAAAGCAGACTCTCTCTGGCTGCTCATCGATTCGACGATGACAGCCAGAGAGAGTCTGCTTTTTGTATGTTACGTTTGGTTGGTCACCAACAAACCCGATCAGCATATTTTTCTGAGAAGCAGCTCTATGAGTGTCGTGGAGTGTCGTGGCCGAGCGGTCTAGCTTACCGGACTCAAGTTCTGGTGTTAGCAGCAGAATGTGGGTTTGAATCCCGGCCGTGACACTTGTGTCCTTGAGCAAGCCACTTAACCATAATTGCTTCTCTCCACCCAGGGGTTAAATGGGTACCTGTGAGGGCAGAGTTGGTTGATTAGCCCTATATGCGCTGTAATGGCAGCAATTGAGCTGTATACTCCCCAGGGAGCTGAGATGGTTTCAGGAATGATTTATGAGCCTTATGAGCAGGGGTAATGATATAATGCGCCTTGAGCACCACTTAGTTGGTGGATACGTGCGCTATTTAAGTCCACACATTATTATTATTATTTATTATGAAATTGGCCTCTGATCAGTAAGACTCAAGGATAAGCTTGTCAAAGGGACAATATCGTCACTATCAGAGCAGACTTAACAGGGCATGGCCGGATTCAGTGTCCTATTTTATGCAGTAGTAACCTTATTAATGTGGGGTACTACTTTCAGTCACTGAGTTAATCGAAAACCAGATTCCATCTAAAACCGATTCCATGCCCTGTTGATCGTGACTAAACTGTCCCTTTAAAACCCTCCTACTATCTGTGTAATTTTAAAAACAAACTGAGGTCACTCAAGCTATTGCAGTTTGTTGCAGTCGCCTTCCATGTATATTCTACTGTGTAATGTTACACTGCATATGGCTGTTGAGGCTAAGGACTGAGAAACCACTCAAACCCATGTGGTCTTAAGAGGATCATGGGTGGAACTGTTAAAGCAATTGGAGCCTTACCTTAGTCAGTAGAACTCCATCTTGATCCTCTTGTGGCCCTTCATGATTGTGATGCCGTATCCGCTCCACCAAAAGCTTCAAGTCCCTGTCCGTACCGTGGATCACCGCTCGTCCTGCGGCACCCTCCGGGTCAAGTTTCACTGGAGATTCACGACAACGTACACCACCCTCCTCTCTGACCTCCCTAGGCCCCTCACCAAGACCCTCGGGTATGTCACTCTCTAGGATGTCTCGTCCTTCATTTGGCCGAGGTTGCCTTCCTGGAAGCACACTGGCCCCAGTGCGGCTGCCGTTGTCCTGGTATAATCGACGAACAGCCTCCAGGTTTTGATGATTGTGTGGTACAGCATTCCTCGGTGACTGACAGTGAACGGGATTATCAATGAAGTGCTTCATTGGCGCGTTGTCACCTGCTGGTCCCATGTTTACCTGGTTCCCATCATCATCATCACCGCTACCTTGTAAGGACAGCTGTTCCATCTTTGTAAGAACAGAGTGCGGTTTGGTGCCTTGAAACTCTTCAGCTAGAATGGCCCCTCTTGGCAGAGGCGCACTTGGCTTCTGCATCGTTACCTTCTGAATGGGTTCACCTGGAAACTCGGACCTACTTAGCGGGGGTGCCCTTGGCTTCTGCACTATTTCCTTCTGAATGGGTTCATCACCTGGAACCTCTTCAGCTAGAGTGGCCCCTCTTGGCGGGGGCGCTATTTCTTCCTGAATAAGTTTCTGCTCTCTGTTAGCATGGCTGTCCTCATCATCTTGGCTTAGACTAGGCTGGAACTGTCTTTCCACATCCCCCGTTGGGGCAGAAATGGGCATCACCTTCGGTCTGGCCCCAGTCTTGCCCCAATCAAATTCCTCGTCAGCGTGTGGTTTTGGAGTTGAAGATGCGTACTCCTTCTGCACATCCTCTGTACCTTTGATGATTGGCCTCTTCTTTTCTGGAGCTGGCCGGTCACACCCCAAACGTTTCTCAAAGGCAGTGGAATGATTCTTCCTGCCTTCTCCATCATCATCATCCTCATCTTTCTTACTCCTCAAAGCTTTTACCGATGGGCAGGTAGAAACCTGTCACAGTGATGAAAGACAGAGAAAAAACATGAAAGTGTCAAAAATACAACAACATTCCAGAGTAATAATTTTACACTTGTACTAAAAAATGTCTTAGAGAACTGCCAGCCGAGGCCAATTTGCACAGAACTGCTAAGCACACAATTTTGAAAAGTTATACTTAAAACAAAAATAGGTTACCAGCCAAATTGTCATGTAATGTATACTACTCAAAACAATTTAGGGAACACCGGATTTTTAACATCAAATGGGTTTGAAATGTTCCATGAACCGGGATTTTCATTTGCAACCCCCTCTCTTTCAGTAGTCATGTCATGAAATGTGTAATCACTACATGCATCCTTTATCATCTGTTTCATTGTGCAAGTTGTTTCTCATCAATTCTGTGAAACATTGTGTTTATCTGAAATAAATGATCTTGCTTTAACTGAGATTATTCCAGTGTTCCCTAAATTGTTTTGAGTAGTATATATTGCTTCTGGCTGGTTCTTAGCTAAATTTTGCTAAGCACACATATTTGCCAAGCACACACAAAGGTTACCGGCCAAAATGTCATGTAATGTATATTGCTTCTGGCTGGTTCTCTTATTTGGTAAAGTTCGCTAAGCAGCTCTATGAAATATGCTAATTACATTTGCACATGCGTACAGACACCACTGGTTGGTAAACGCCATAGAATTGTAAAAATGCACAAACGCGTGTGCGTCAAGCCACCATCATCCCCATACAAAAAAGCGCAACGTTCCCTCGTTTTGCCCACCAATAGTGTCAAAGCGCACGCGCGATGTGTAATTAGCATATTTCATGGGAAAGGTCTATTGGGCCCAGGTCACTGTTTGAGTCAAGTACATGAATTTATCTATATCCCCCATTGCGTTAATAACCCTAACTCCCTAAGCATTGTTACTGAACAATAAAAATCCTTCAAAATCCTCCAACTGCTTTTGTTGTCTAGGGAGTTAGGGTTAATAGTTAAAAACACTGTTTCATAATCACCTGACTGTGATCAGTACTTGGCTGGTTCCCTTGATGACATGTTGGTTCGTTACCATTGCCACTAGTCTCATTGGTAGCACTCTTCACTTTGAAGGTGCCACATTGAAGGGGATGTTTCTTTTCTGGACATAAAGTAAGGGAAATCAAACTACTGAAAATGAGAGATACATGCCATCCGTGGCGATATGTTTATCTTGTGTGATCTCCTGTTGGCCCACCCCCCCCCCCACCCAACTCCCGCTCAAAATTTGGATCCCTAAGAAAAACACAAGGACCTGTCAAAAAGTTTGATTCAAGTTGCGCCCTGAAATTCCTGGTGCTCCCCCTCACCCCGAGTACCCCCTACTGAACCAACCGTACTTCCACAGCTAGTTTTACCTGTTTGTGCTTTTTCAATAATAATAAAACAATAATAATAATAATGAGAAGGTACAGAACTATCAGGATTTAGCGAGAGAATTCCACAAGCTGTGGCAAGTCAAGGTAAAGGTTATTCCTGTGGTAGTGAGAGCACTGGGTACAGTCCCGAAGGCGTTGGAGAAACATCTCAATGAGATAGGAACATCTGTTCGAGTAGAATTACAGAAGGCGGCATTCTTAGGGACAGCAAGGATTCTGCGAAAGACACTCGAGATCTATGGCTACAGGATGGTAAGCTTGACTTAAGGTGTAACCGACAGAAAGGAAAGCAAGATCTTTCTTTTCATGCTGTGCTAACGTGAAGAAATAATAATAATAATAATAATAATAATAATAATAATAATAATAATAATAATAATAATAATAATAATAATAATAATAATAATAATAATAATAATAATAATAATAATAATAATAATAATAATAATAATAATAATAATAATAATAATAATAATAATAATAATAATAATAATAATAATAATAATAATAATAATAATAATAATAATAATAATAATAATAATAATAATAATAATAATAATAATAATAATAATAATAATAATAATAATAATATTTCTTATATAGCGCATTTCACATAATTTCCCAATGTGCTCTACATTATTTCCCCTGGTCACTGGGCCAATATCATTCCTATAATCTTTCATCACGTTGCTTTCTTTCTTACTTTTCAAAGCTTTCCTTTTCTTGCGATTCTGCTTCATCGGCCTGTCTGCAGTATTGATGAGATCTTCAATGTCATCTCCATCATCCATCACTGCACCAACATCTTTTTCCATTTCATTTGGCTCCATCTCGTCCTGCTCCTCCTCTTCCGGTTGATTGCCGTGTTTTATGACTGCTTCCGATGAATCGTTCATCCCATCTTCAGGTGCTCCCTTTTTTTCCTCCTCTTCCTGTATTCCATTCTCCTTCCCTTTATCTTCTGCATCCCCTCCAGGACATTGGATTGACTTCATAGAATTGTCTCCTCCTCTATCTTTATATTCTTGTTCTTTGCCCTCCTTAACCATGATACTGTCAACTGAGGGACTTTCTGAACGAAGAAAATCACTTTTGGAGAACGACTCTCCATGGCAATCAGCAGATACTGTCTCATCTTGTTCTCCAGACTGGACATCTCCATCTTCTTTTTCTTTGCCCTCCTCGACTACATGTATGTTGCTGTCGACTGAGGAAGATTCTCGACAAAGACATCCACTTTTGGAGAACGAATCTCCAGGGTACTGATTGGACTTTGTCGAATTGTCTTCGTCAGACTGGATAGCTTGTTTTTCTTTGCCCTCCTCGACTAGGTTGCTGTCTATATTATTAAGGAGATCTGTTTGGTGGAAAAAATAACATTGGTTGTCAGAATACAATGTACTGCATATAAGAAAACTTGACTACAATAAAAATAAAAAATTAAATGAAAAGCTGTTACAACAGGCTGAAAAATCACAAAATCTGGTCACTCAACACTTACCTAATAATTGTGGAATAGTTTTGCTTTTCAGTAATATATTTAATAAATCCTTTTCTATCTTTGACTCTTTCTTCTTTTTCTCATGATGTAGGTCTTCCAAACACTGCTGTGGCTCACGACCTCCGATTTTCTTGGTCTCCTCTGAGGTACATATATACATGTAGACTATGTTATTTTCAGACTCTTGTCTCTGGAGTGGCTTCAAAAGTCTGCAAATGTGAGAGAAATTGTATGATTTAATGAAAACTTACTCCATGGAAGAAATATCTGAAATTTATTTAGATCATGTGAGTAAAAAACATAATTGAACAAAATAATAAACAAATTCAGAGCCAATTTTAACAGACGGTTCCCACCCCCCCCCCCCCAAAAAAAAAAAAAAAAGAATTAAATAAATAAATAAAAAACTGAAAAAAAAACAAGAGAAAGGGAATAATGTAGGATTTCAAATGTCACTCTCCACTTACGGGGAATACATATTTTTTTCTTAACAGTTTTATTTTCATAACAGCTAAGAAATGTAATTGTAATTCACTTCTGGACATGAAAACACAAGTGGAAAAGTGGATTATACATGAAACCTATTGTACATGTATCTGAACCCACTTCTTCCATCAGAACTGTACATACATGTATTATAATTCAGATGTTTTCTCGTCAGACATGTAATAGTACATGTAAGTCAGATATATACATGTATGTGTGCTACATGTAGCTGCTCAACCATGCATGGAAGTTTAACCACACTGGAATCTGAAAAACAACTTTTCCATTTATTTAAAGCGAAAGTACATCATTTCTCCAAAATATAATAGAAATTCATGTACAAGCAGATGAACACTTGGAAAGAGTCCAATTTTGAGTTTCAAAATAAATTTCAGCCTATATACATGTATATGGTTCCAGGAAGAAGGGAAATAAATTAGGCCCTACATGTATGCGGTTGCAAGTGCACAAGCTCATGATTATTCATGTACACATATTTCTAAAAAAAGAATGGCATGTTGCTAGTCTTGGCAAAAGTCCAGACTTAGGATTTCGACCAATAGAATGAAAGGGTTGACTATGACATACTTTCATGAATTATTCATGACATGTCCGAGCTTCATTTGACAGGGTTGCAGTCTTGGCAGAAGTTCAGAATGACAGGGTTTGACTATGACATTGATTCATGTCTGTCTGAGCTACACCTGGCAGAATCACAGTCTTGGCAGACATTCACCTCTTTGTGCAGTTCACAAAATCTAAAAATAATTTATGATTTTTTTTTTGTATAAATCATTCCCATCTTTTTTTGCCACTCAGTATTTGGTTAATTTCATTTTTTCATGTAATTTCACAAAAAAGGAACGTTCATGTTTTTGTCAAATTAATATCCATAGTGATAGATATCAGGAAGACCATAATGCAGACTTCCACAAAACATAAATGAATAGCACAAAACGCCTTACCAATCACTCACGCGACGATAAACAACTGGGACACATCCGATTTAAGATGCATTCGGGGGCAACCATGACAGACTGAATACTCAAATGCAAGCAGTCCTCTAACACTGCTATTGATATTCTCAGCTAGTTTATCCTGATACTATCCCGACTCCTGTCTGTCTCAACTCATTTTTAGTGACTCAGTCTCGGACTCGAGACACCATGTTATAATAATAATGATAATAATAATAATAATAATAATAATAATAATAATAATAATGTGGACTTGGAATTACCCCTGCTCATCAGGCTCATAAATCATTCCTGAAACCATCTCAGCTCCCTGGGGAGTATACAGCTCAATTGCTGCCATTACAGCGCATATAGGGCTAATCAAACAACAACCAACCCTGCCCTCACAGGTACCCATTTACCCCTGGGTGGAGAGAAGCAATTATGGTGAAGTGTCTTGCTCAAGGACACAAGCACCATGGTCGCAGTTGGGATTCGAACCCACATTCTGACGACTCGGCCATCAGAACACAAATCCGATGCACTAAACTGCTCGACAATGTACAAACTTGGAGTTAGTATAGACTCAGACCCTATGGACTCTGACTTGAGGCTTGTGATTTGGACTTGTGATGAGGCAACTTCATGGCTTGTTCAATATTCACCATTTTTAAATGCAGCACAAAATTGCTAAATTTTAAGAAATCCCTAACTGTAAAAAATTATAATAAATAGTTACAATTTGAAGTTCCAAATTTAGAAACATTCAGTGTATGTCAAATTTAAGTAGTAAATCAATAAGTTGATTTTGACATGTGTATTATGGTGATGTCTTGTTCATTAAGTACACATTAATGTACTTTTTGAATTAAACCTATTTCTTTTTACCAGAACTAACTTATATGTACATGTACAGGCACACAGGCTTGGGCAGTTTTTCGGTAAAACCGAGTAGTAATTTTTAATTTTTTTTTTCAAACCGACACCAAACCGAAGGATTTTTACTATACCAAAATACCACCAAATTTGTTTTGAAAAAAAAAAAAACCTGCATTTTCCCCCTGCCAAAACCAGTTAGCCCAAGCCTACAGGTATATATATATGTACATGGTCAGCATGTTCATTTTTGATCACCCGATCCTCACTGGGATTGAATTAAATGGACACTATCAAAAACATCTTGTCAAAATATTTTGAAAAGTCCAATTTTGAGTTTCAGAATAAGTTTCAGCCTATGGGTCCAGGAAGAAGTGAAATAAATGATGGAGTTGCAAGTGCATAGGCTCATGAATTATTCATGTCCACCTGAGATCTAAAAACCAGATTGGCCATGTTGCCAGTCTTAGCAAAACCCAGAACTTGGGAGTTCGACCAATGAATGATAGGGTTGATTATGTCATACATATAGTTTTATTAATTATTCATGGACTGTCTGGTGACTTTCATCAGCAAATGGCAGGGCTGGAAGTCTTGGCAGAAGTCCAACTGTTACTTGAGATCACGAGTTCTTAAAAAAAAACTGTTTTAACTAAACAAGAAATGTCTGTCAATGCATGGATATTTTGTTTGTTTTGATATTTTGTTTTTTTTGGGGGGTAGGGTGGATGAATTTTTATTAATACTGTATACTTTACCAATAATGCATTTACTATATAAAATGTGTTTGAGGTTGTTTTGACAAACTTGGTCTCATTGCAAAAACATACAAGACAAGCAGCTGTGTATTTTTTGTTGTTGCCTTAGTTAACATTCTTAAACCTCATCAACACAATTCAATATTCCTTCTGATTTTGTCGCATGGGAAAACTCCCATAAGGGACCGTCCATAAAGTACGTACGCACGAAATGCCGACTTTTTTGACCCCCCTCCCCCTGTACGCACGGCATACGCAGTGGCTCCAACCCCCCCTTCCCCCATACGCATACGCAACTGTTTTTCGATGCACAAAAGCTGGTCCTGGTAGTTATTTATATGAGATAGTACATTGATTTCATGATAATTCATTAAAAGCGAATTGTCGGTTTGTGTACGGTACGCATTGGCTTGGACCCCTCCCCCTGTACGCATGGTGTACGCAATGTCAACAACCCCCCCTCCCCCCCTTCGTGCGTATGCACTTTATGGATGGCCCCTAACTCTTATGGTGTTAAAAGTAAGGCAAGATTTCACGATTTCACATTTCATCATTTCCTGTGCTTAATATCCAGTGACATGATTCCACATTTTTATGTCCTTTGGAATGAAGCCAACAGCATCCACTTAAGGAAGTACAAGAATGGAAAAATCGATGGAAAAAAACAAGTTTCTACATGTACAGTACCTGAATGTAGTTATATTCCTAGGGTGGGAAAAACTACATGTACACGTGTACCTTATGTTCATGTGTGTCAAATGACATACAATGTACAATGATTCCTAATAATTTCCCCTTACATCATGACCCCACTCTCCACTGACATTTGTGATTCGGACTCGGAGGTAAATTGTCTTGTTCAATATTTACCATTTTTTAACCCAGTGCAAGATTACTCAATTTATGAAGAAATTCCCTTGTAAATATTTGAAAAATGCATGGTGTCTTCATTGATAATTATTACAGAGTTACATTTTGATATTTGTAATTTAGAAATGTACATTGTTTGTCAAAACTCAGATGTTAATCAATAATTTTATTTTGTCCGTCGTAAACATGTGTCTTTGAAAATGGTTGTGCCTTACACATTCAATATACTTTTTGTGAACCCATTTCTTCAACCAGATCTAACTACATGTACAGTACATTGTACATGTACATGTACATGTACATGTACAATTGTACACTGTATGCTAACTATAAAAAAATACTGGCGTGTTGCTAGTCTTGGCAAAAGTCCAGACTTGAGAGTTTGACCAATAGAATGACAGGGTTGACTATGACATAGTTTCATGAATTATAGGGTTGCAAGTGCACAGGCTCATGAATTATTCATGTTCACATGTTTCTAAAAAAATACTGGCGTGTTGCTAGTCTTGGCAAAAGTCTAGACTTGGGAGTTTGACCAATAAAATGACAGGGTTGACTATGACATTTTTGTGAATTATTCATGACATGTTTGACCTTCATTGGGCAGGGATGCAGTCTTGGCAGAAGTCCAGAACTTGGGAGATCAACCAATAGAATGACAGGGTTTGACTATGACATAGATTCATGAATAATTCATGTCTGTCTGAGCTACAACCTGGCAGAGTCGCAGTATTGGCAGACATTCAACTCTGTGTGCAGTTCACAAAGTCGAAAAATAATTTCTGATTTTTTTATATAAATCGTTCCCATCTTTTTTGCCACTCACTAGCATTTGGTTAATTTAATTTTTTCATGTAATTTCACAATAAGGAATGTTCATGTTTTTGTCAAATTAACCGTAACCCCCTAGGCTCATTTTCTAGAAACCTTCCAAAATCCTCCCAAATCAACCGGTGTTCTATTTTGTGTGGTGCCCACTGCCTAAATCCTACAAAATCAACCGGTGTTCTATTTTGCATGGTGCCTACTGCCTCAATCCTACAAAATCAACCAGTGTTCTATTTTGCATGGTGCCTGGCATAGTACCACAGGTGGCATAGTACCACAGCATTAATCAACCAAGAAAAATTTTCTAACCTGCCAAAATCAACCAAAACCTCTGGTTGATTTTGGTTGAATTTGGAAGGTTAGGGTTAATATTCATAGTGATAGATATCACAAAGACCGTAATGCAGACTTCCACAGCTCCCTACAATACATAACAAAATGATTTGAGTGTGGGCTACAAACATAAATGAATAGCACAAAATGCCTTACCAATCACTCACGTGACGATAAACAACTGGGACACATCCAATTTAAGACGCATTTTGGGGGCAACCATGACAGACTGAATACTCAAATGCAAGCAGTCCTCTAACACTGCTATTGATATTCTCAGCTAGTCTATCCTGATACTATCCCAACTCCTGTCTGTCTCAACTCATTTTTAGTGACTCAGTCTCAGTATTTTTTTAATTGAACCTATTTCTTTTTACAAGAACTAAATACATGTACATGTACAGGCACACAAGCTTGGGCAGTTTTTCGGTAAAACGGAGTAGTAATTTTTTTTTTTTAAACCGACCCCAAACCGAGGAATTTTTACTCTACAAAAATACCACCAAATTTGTTTTCAAAAAAATAAAACTGTTTTTTTTCCCTCGGCCAAAACCGGATAGCCCAAGCCTACAAGTATATGTACATGGTCAGCATGTTCATTTTTGATCATCCGATTCCTCACTGGGTTTGAAATAAATGAACACTATCAAAAACATCTTGTCAAAATATTTTGAAAAGTCCAATTTTGAGTTTCAGAATAAGTTACAAGTTTCAGCCTATGGGTCCAGGAAGAAGAGAAATAAATGATGGAGAGCTCTGCAAGTGCATAGGCTCATGAATTATTCATGTCCACCTGAGATCTAAAAACCAGATTGGCCATGTTGCCAGTCTTAGCAAAACCCAGAACTTGGGAGTTCGACCAATGAATGATCGGGTTGATTATGTCATACATATAGTTTTATTAATTATTCATGGCTGTCTGGTGACTTTCATCAGCAAATGGCAGGGCTGGAAGTCTTGGCAGAAGTCCAACTGTTACTTCAGATCACGAGATCTTTAAAAAAAACCTGTTTTAACTAAACAAGAAATGTCTGTCAATGCATGGACATTTTGTTTGTTTTGATATTTTGGGGGGGGGGGTAGGGTGGATGAATTTTTATTAATACTGTATACTTTACCATTAATGCATTCACTATATAAAATGTGTTTGGGGTTGTTTTGACAAACTCGGTCTCATTGCAAAAACATACAAGACAAGCAGCTATGCAGTTTGTTTTTTGCCTTATTTAACATTCTTAAACCCCATCACACAGTTCAATATTCCTTCTGATTTTGTCGCATGGGAAAACTCCCAAAACTCTTATGGTGTTAAAAGTAAGGCAAGACAATTGTGCATGCAATTTAAGCTCACGATTTCACATTCCATCATTGTGCTTAATATCCAGTGACATGATTCCACCTTTTTATGTCCTTTGGAATGAAGCCAACAGCATCCACTTAAGAAAGTGGGGGAGGGGTGAGGGGTGGGGGGTGGGGGAGGGGGTGGTGGAGGGGGTGGTGGAGGGGGAGGGGGAGGGGGACGGGGGTGGGTGTCGGGTTTTTCCTTTTCCTTATGTCTGATATTACTTTTCAATGCACAGATCAAACAAATGATTGGGTTGAAAATGGAACAGGTTCATGAATTATTTATGACTGTCTACGTCTCATTGGCAACAAATAGCACAAATTGCAGGATTTGGAAGAATTGGCAAAAGTCCAACTGTGTCTTCAGATCACAAGTTAGAAAAAAATGTTTTACTAAACAATGTATGGCTGAAAAAAAAAAAAAAAACTTTTATTCCCCCTTCCCCCTTGATTTGATTTTTTTTTAAATTTATTTATTTATTTGTTTATTATTTTTTTGGAGGGGGGGACAGGGTGGGGGATTCTAACAAATCATGCAGACGCATTCACTAATATATAACAAGTGTTTGGGGTTGTTCCCAGCTCGATATTTCACATTAGATCGAGCACAAAATGCATTTTCACTATTTTCTTGTCAACGACACATCGTTGAAACTTTCACAGGATAGTTGTTTATTAATAATTTAAAGATAATATTTATAAACAAACTGCAGTGGACTATGAAACTGTTACAGCACCCCCTCCTGTGTTGTTTGTAACGACTCAATTGTCAAAAGAGATTTAACAGCGCTGAATTTTTCGCAATTAACGACAGCGTTATACACTCACACTGACTACATTGTGTCAGCACATACATGTAATACATACTGTACATACATGTAAACGTGTACCATGCACATCATATCCCTGGATGTATCACAAGCATTAACCACATGAGACAAATTCAGAGTGACAATCAGATTGCGCTTACTTTTATAAGGACCACTAACATTCATTTATGCATTTTTTTAATCTTTTGTTTAGTATTATATTGCATTTGCTATTGTATTGTTATGCTATTGTATGATTTCTTGTTTACTGTAAAGCGCCTTGAGCACTTCTTGGTGGATATGCGCATTATAAATCTTCAGTATTATTATTATTATGTTACTGTCATTTTTGTTGTTGAAATATTTGATCAAATTCAAACAATTCTTAAGATCAAACAATTATGAGATTGCCATTTAAGCTTATTTCACAATCCATCATTTCCTGTATTTATAATTTTCCACGATACCAATTTGATGTTCTTTGGAATGATGCCAACGGTATCCACTTGTAAGATATAATGGAAAAAACAAGTTTCTACATGTATGTAGTTACACGTACAGTGTATATCAAGGGAGGGAGGATTACATGTACACGTGTAACATCATGTACACGTGTAAACATCTCAAACGACAAGACTTTTATTACAATTTCCCCTTAGATCATGACCACTGACCGGAATGCCAATCGGAAGCCGCCTGAATAACACATGACACAATTTATGCAAATCAAGTCACATGAATTGAACAGGTGTCTTGGCACAGTGCCACAAACCTGGGTTGCTCACTTTTCTGACCATGATAATTGTTCATAATGACGGATAACAATGTAACACAAACATAATGCACAATAACCCGAACTCTGTTTGCTAAAAATACCTGTCATTGTGACCCTAATCATTCTATTGGTTGAAGCCCCACTGGACTTTTGCCAAGTCTTCAGCAGCCAAGGACAGGATATAATTCACAAAATTCTTTTTTGGGGAAGTTACAAACCAAGAGATCAGGTGATTGCATACAAAAAAATGAAATCATTAAAATACAGATAAATATCTATTATTTATACACTAAAATACACAGAAAAGTAAAACTTAAAGTACACTATTCACATAATTTTATTGTACAGTGTACAAATACTTCTTAGGACAAAATAAACATTACGTATGTTACTCATGTTGTATTAAAAAAGAAAAAATTAGGTTGGTCGAAGAGTTTATTAATTTATTAACTCTAAAACAATAAATTTGTGTTGTATTTGGTGAGAATAATTCACTGTATAATTAAACGTACATAGATTTAGCTTTATTTTAAAGCTGTGCTGGGTATCCTGATATCTGGATACCCGACCGAAACTATCATTAACCAGTTCCATTGTTGGGTTCAAATTACCCGTAAACCACTTTTGAAAATTTCGAACATTTAAGCCACACAAATGGAAGTCTCTGATTTTTTTTGTTAACAAAATGTGTGTGGGGAATGGGATGCTTAAGTCGTTTTAATATAGAGGCGAGAAATTATTTCATTAAGTCCACATTTATTATGACTAATAAAACAAGAGAATCTTGTGTTCATATTGTTTATTTTATATATTCAGCGTTATTTATGTATTTTTACAAAATTGTTGACAGGTACCCGGGTATCCGAAGATTTCCAATTTTGGGTATCCGGTTGCCGAAAACGCACACAGCCTTACTTTATTTCACGTTTTTCTATCGCTGAAATGATAGCCATTACTAAGATTCCTATCTTTTGCAAAACATAATTCACGATCAACTCGCACCTTCTGTAATTCTACAGAGAAAACATTTTCTGCTTGTTTGCAGATTATTGTTGGAAGGAGGCGTGGCTAATGTTGAAAGGAGGCATGGCTAATGTTGAAATGACGTCATTATAAATTTACTGACATGTCAAGCTTTGAGATTTTGTATCCTGTATTTGTAATTTCTATTGAAATGTACTTATCAAGATACCAATATACAGTAAAATACAATTGCTATCAAGGCCAAACAAATAAAAGGAGTGTTCCCCATTTCACAATGAAAGAAAAGATTTGGTTAGGTAAAAGGGTTAATTAATTTAACGCTTGACTCTTTTTGCCAAAATAAACAGTCAGGGCAAAGAAGTTAGCTTCCTGATCAAATCCTAATAAATCTACATTTTTATGACAGTGTGTCAAAGAAAACAACATCAAAACAAACATGCAAAAACATCACAGAGAGCAACAACTCAATTCAATTAATATTCTCCAATTTGAAAATTATAACATTTGACGTGCAATATGACACATTAAATGATGGTGCGAACTCTGAAATATATGTCTCATTTGACACCCAACCTAATACTTGATGGTGATGGTCACCCTATTAAATAATGAAAGAGTCTTGGAACATTTCCAAGACAGGAGAACATGGCATGAACACTATAATTTGTGGTTAAATGATTTACAATAATGGGTAGAAATAATATTGTACATACACTGTACATGTACATACGTATGTCATACGTATACATCCGGCTGTGAGTCAGCAGCTATAATGCTATTTATACACTATTTGTAATGTTTATAAAACTGCTTCTAAAAGTATCCTTGTTTTCTTTGAATCAAGGGTACTAATCAACAAACCTGGGAAATTTCAGTTTATTCATTAAAACCCTCCTACAATCAGTGCAATTTTTTAAATAACCCATTCACAGTGGCCTTGGGTGACACACAGTTGATTTTGTAAGATGACTTGGAAAGGACAGCAGGCTTGTACATGTACACTGTACATGTACATGTATGTACTGAAGGTTGCTCATCAAGAGCAGAATTTTGTGGATCTGAGTGGCCTCCATGTGGAGGATGGTTAATTGAAAATTCAGCAGGGAAATTGTTTTGACTAAGTTTACTAAAATGACGGAACCTCAGAGAGCTACATGTATATTTCAAGGTACATTTACTATCATCAACTTTACACCAAGTATAAAGTTCCATGTAAAACTGTGATTATTTAAAGGTTTTTTCCGAGATTATCAATCGTGTACAAGGGCAAGTGTAATGGTTAGGATGAGTAACACCAAAATAAACAAATGGTTGAATTTTCAGAGCAAAGGTTACGATGGTATTTATTTTTTCTAGAAATCATTTTGAAAATGACCGCCAGTTTAAAATTAGGAAAGCGTCGTGCTGGGAGTTACCCGGTTAGTTTGCGAACCGTTTAACCGAAACTTTCTCAGTTGGTTAACCAGTTAACTGAAAGTCGGCACCTGAATGGCCACACAAACTAGATATAGTCGGCAAATGGAACAATGTGACATACATTTTCAATCAAAGAGCATTCAATAAACACAATGATTGTTTTAATAACCAATGAGGCAAAAATAAAGTCTAGAACAACATGGGTAGCAAATTCCTTTTTTTTTCTTCAAATAATGGTTTCAGTTACCTGGTTAGCAAATGTAGGTTGGTGAAATTCTTGCGTCGGGAGATAAACAATTGATTTAATTTTGCCCTACACCGACGTGTGTATAGCACTGTATACTCGGTGCTTTCCGAGTGTCTGTGAAAAAACTACACAGGCGACTCGGGCGGGATTCAAACCCACGACCTCCTGCTTACTAGTGCAGACGTCTTAACCTCTCGACCACCGAGCTTGCCCAATGACAATTCAAATTTCTAAATGGTTAGTGCAGTTTTGGAACCGTCCCAACACTAGGAAAGAGGAATCTTTCCTAAATTCTACATTACAATGAATACATAAAATATGAATGAATATTCATTATTTTTTGTGTGAACGATAACACATTATAAACTGAAACTTTCACAGGTTCATATACCTCATTCCCACCCTTCACTCTCCCATCATAAAGGCCTATAAATGGTAGTTATGATGGATTTCCCAAAAATTGACATCAGTTGTAGGGACAATCTCGTCATGATCAGAGCGGACTTTCAACAGGGCATGGAATCGATGTCCTTGCTTGCAATCGGTGACTGAAAATTACTGGCTCATTTTTGCTGCAGCAACGGTAATAGGCCTACACCTTATCGTGTGGGGAATTATTTTCAGTCACTGAGTTAATAAAAAAAACAGCACTCCTATTTCATGCCCTGTTGATCGCAATAAGATTTTCCCTTTAACCAAGACCAAGGCAACATGGCCTTTTTCGTGAAATTCCAGGCCTGAGTTTATAGCTACCGATCAATTTCTAAATCATATACCGAGCATCAAAAGAAAACTTATCAAATCTTTGGAAGGACACTCATTAAAATCCTCCAAATAATTGAACACGGGTAAAACTTCAGTAATCTTCACTAAGCACATGTCAATAGACAAGATTACTGAAGCTTAACCTGTGTTCAAATATTTTTCATTTTTCCGTGGAGGATTTTAACCAGTTCGCATCAGAAGCCGTGTATACACGCAATTTTTTTTTGCACCACGGATCGGAGAGCATCTAAACACGCCAGAGGAAACTCCGGAATATTTGTATACATGCTCGGTTGAGCCACGCATGTACGGTGACATGCTCGGAAGTGCCGGCCACCCGCTGTGAAAGCTTCCATTAACGTGTGTGTGGGAAAAATAAACCCGCCACAGGGGCCCAGAAAAACTTTTTTATTCCCGACGTGAACTGGTTAATGAGTGTCCTTCCAAAGTTTATTTGTAGCTTTGCATGGTGAAAAGGATAAGTAAGTTTGCGATGACAGTAGTAATTTAGTAATTAGTTCTGAAAAGAACTGGTGGTTACAACTCAACATTTCGATCAGTATGCTCTGATCTTCTTCAGAAGATCTCTGCTTGTTACCACAAAACAAAGTACAGTACCATACATTACTGATAAAAAAAAATTCTCGGAAATAAAATTAAAATGGAAAAAAGTATGACTTACTCTGTAGAAGCACTCCCTCCTTGGATAGGCAGACCCATGCTAGATACTTCACACCTTCCTTGCTTGTGGGTTTATACTACATGTAGTAGTACTGAGCTGATGAGAGATCAAAAAAGGTTTCTGAGTGACCGTGGTTCTTTTCAGTCACACAAACTCAGAAGACATTGATTTTCCGCGTCTGGCAGCGTCAACAGGTCCGAAGTTAAATGACTGTGAGAAATGAATGCAGCATGTAATAATATTATGCTTCACGTACGTGTGAATTAGGGTTATTAAATTCTCCCTAACCACTGTGTAGCCACTGTAACCACAATTTTGCCAGTGGGTTTTTCCAAAGTTAATATACATGTACAGTGGATGTCAGTGGCAGCCAATGGCTGTTCTACACAACTGAGGTTTGTCTCAGGCGACTGGTCCTGAACTACGTACATGTAAATGACATCATGTGACATACACATGTGCTTGTGCAGTCTATGGTACACTGTACTACAAGTATCAAAGTCGTCACTATACATGTACATATAGTACATGTACATACATCCATCACTGATGAGCCCTACAGCTAATACGCAGTGTATTTTCTACCTCCATGATTCGATACTGCACATGATGTTCTATCTGAGCCCAAAATAGTTCTTGGAAAAACCCTAATGTTTGGTTCAGCTACATGCCTGTTCCATTTTCATTCAGCTTCACCTATCGTGAAAAATGGAACAGTCCAGATGTTATACCTTGTGATATAATAAATGCACCCATTTAACTCTATAAAGCACCCAATATTTGTGTACTCTGAGCCTTGGGAAAACCCAGCTATTTTGTTCAGCTAGATGCCTTTGTGTTTGATAAAAACACAAAGTGGGTGGGTACTGTACTTGAATCACATGACATATTCTCTTTGCTGGATAGATACCATTTAAATATTGTAACAATACCATGGGTCCTTGCTCTGCAATAATACTGGGTGGAAATTCCTTGAAGGGGCAGGGGATCACGATCAACAGGGCATGCTATTTTTTGATTAACTGGGTGACTGCCATGATACCTCACATGATAAGGTCATATTACCGTTGCTGCTGCATAAATGAGCCAGTAACTTTCAGTCACTGTGTTCATCTTAAACTAGGACACTGATTCCATGCCCTGTTGAAAGTCTGCTTTGATCGTGATGATACTGCCCCTTTTAAGGCCAGTATACAGAATTGCATTAGAACAAATTTTGTTTATGCAAAACTTACTTGGTGTAAACTCTGTGATGACTTCAAACATGTCCTTGTGATTGTATTTTTTGGATGTTTTAAGAACCAAATGCACTGCCCTTTTCCCCTAGTCTGTATTTATTTGTTACTAAGGCCTTTGTGGCGGGTATCCGTATATATATCCAGATACTCGACCGAAACTTTCATTACCCGGTTCCATTTTTCGGTTCCAATTAACCCATAAATATCTTCTTAAAAATTTTCACTGAACAATTCAGCCACACAAATGGAAGTCTCTGATTTTTTGTTAATAAAATGTGTGTGGGGAATTGGGATGCCACGAGTTGTTTTTTAAATAATTATAGAGGCTGGAAATTATGACAGTAAGTCCACATTTATTATGACTCTAATAAAATAAGAGAAACTTGTGTTCATATTGGTTATTTTATACATTCGGGAGTGTTTGTTTACGGGAAGCCAGATATCCAAAGATTTCCAATTTCGGGTCTCCGGTTCTCGAAATAACCGAAAACACACAGCCTTATTTATTACCACACTTGTTATTTAGTTTGTTGTTTATTGTTTTCCTGTCCAAAATTACACGTTTGTTTTCTTGGGTTGCCACACATCAGGGTTTGAATTTGCCAGTGGTCCGGCGGTTAAAACAGCGGCGAACTAGTCAAAACCCATCTCCTACATGTAGTAATCCAGTGGGCTAATCAAAATTACAAAAACTGCACTGAATCCTAGTTCTTTTTCATTTGATATTTACACATTTTATTCCACTGGAGTAAAATGTCATATTTTCTCTTATATTGCGTACATATAACAAACTTTTCAAATAATTATATTGTGCTGAATATAATGCAACTACTGTGGGGAAAAAACTGATAAGTGAAATATATATTATGGCATTAACCCTCCTACTATTGATGCACTTTAGTGGAAAGTTGCTGCAGAGGTCAAAACCAGTCAACTGCCTGTTTTGACTGTTGACCCAAATGTGCACACAGGGGCATTGTTGACTGGCTTTTGCTGTCATTTTGGACTACCCTGAACAACACCAGACAATGGTTTTACCAGTCAAAAACATATGACTCATTTTGACGTGTAAATGTACTTACTACACGTAAGGTTTGACAGTGTTTGTCTTTTAAGTGCACTAGATATACCTTGGCAAGTATTTCAACATTTTGACTAATTTTGACCCTTGTTAGGGGCCATTCAAAATTTTCAATGTTTTAAAATTTCGATTTTTTTTCCAAAGTTTTTTGACCCACCCACCCACCCCTAATTTCGATTATAACAAATTAATTTGTTATGCAGCATTAAAAATCAAACTACATGTTATTTGCATTGTACATGTACTTTTACATGTGTGCATAAATGTTTATGCACATGTGTGTCCAGTTCAATGACGGCGTGATGTTGTTGGTCGCCCCCTTTTGCTTTGGTGCCCTGCGGATTTCTTGTGCTTCATCAGCTGATATGCAGTTGGGAAAGACAAGTTGCAGTCCTCGACGCCACAAAGATGAATATGGTTTTGTCGTTTTCGCGATGAGGAGGACATGTGACATATGAGGTTGTGCCTGTTAAATGAGCTATCTGAGAAAAACATCAGGTTTGGGCAGACATCACACAGAATAGGATCACTGGATGAGAAAGACGGGCACTTGGTGCTGTCAGACAAACAGATGTTATCAGAGATGGTTTCCAGATATGTCTGGTAACTGCTCGGTAGAAGTTTACTGGAGGTGGGCGTTGGGAAACCATGTTGGTGCAGGTGCTGCCATGTTTTGCTGTGAGGGGGCTGATTACCACAGTGGTCACAAGATTTTTCTGTGCATTTCATGAAAGTCAGAGCATGGGGTTTTCTCTGCAGATGCTTCATGAGCGAGGCATACTCTTTTGCATAGTTTGCATAGTCAGAGTGAAGTTTTGATTTGCTGTTACATTTAAGGAACTTGTCAATGTCCTCCCAGTCAGAGAACAGCGGAATGTCTGAGTCACATGGAACAGCTATGCTTCTAACAGGGAAGTCATCATACGTTTTACCATGCCAGTAGCCATTCAGTTTTTGCATGGCCAAATCATATACCTGCTTTTCCTTCTCTGTGATCTCTTCCTTTGGTAGTTTCTGAGATGCTGGCGGTTTGTAGGCAAGTCAAAAGATCTAGCTTTTTTTTTCGTTTTTTTTTTTATAATGAAAAGTGAATTTCGATTTTCAATTATTTACCTTGACCCACCCACCCACGAAATTTAAAAACATCGAACATTTTGAATGGCCCCTTAGTTAAAGGCCCAAAATTTTAAAATGTGAGTAACAATGGAACTGCCCATTAAATAACCAACCTGTGAAAGTTTTAGTTTGCTATGCTGTGTCATTATCACAAAATTAATGAAAATGCATTCAGATTTTTTGAATTTTTGTCCCCCAGATGACACAAAATTCAGTTGGGACACTTTACCTACTGTGTTTGCTTTGACAGCGTACAAATTAGGGCTGTCCATTTTCGGATATTTTTGGAACCGGATACCCGAAATCAGGAAACTTCGGATACCCGGATACCCGTTTTCATTTTTGTTGAAAACATGCCTCCGGTGGTGTACAAATACATGTGCTGTAAATGATAACACATTGACTTTTATAATATAGAGGATACCATACTATCGATCTTTTCTTCATTAGAGTGTAATCTCTTGAATTTAAAGATAATTGTGTGTACAAGTGCATTGCTTAAGAGTGACAGATTTCTGTTCGCACCACTCAAATGTTAAGTCCGAATTTTAAAAAGTCGTTTATGGGTAATTGGAACCGAAAAATGGAAACGGGTATTTACCGTTTCGGTCGGGTACCCGGATACCCGGCACAGCCCTAGTACAAATTAACACAGCAAATTATCTTGGAATATGTGTACCTTGTTTAATTAGACAAATGGAAGGGGGAGTCTGTGCAACCGAGAAGGAAAAAAGCAACAAAGCGAGTTACACTATGAACAACAAAGAAATAAACAGCACAAATTGTGTACACTGAGGTGAATCATCTCCCACAGTGCATGCAGCTATTGTTAGTAATTCAGGGATGATTAAATGTAGTCAACTGAGAAATTTTGGTCGCAGTACAGTATGTAGAGGTTCTGGACTTCTGCCAAGTTTCAGAAGACCTGTTCCCGCCAAAACTGAAGCATGTACATGTATACATTCTGTGTAACCAGGGCAATATTGTTCATGAATGCACATGCGTACAAGATATTGGAATCTACTGTTAACAATTTCCCCTTTTTTCACCCCTGTTTACGTATTGTGCAATTTCTGTTTCGAGTTGTGTTGTTGCCATTTTCTGCAGTGAAACCAATACTGAGATTTTGAATACTACACAAAAACAACAATGTATTTATTTATTATACAGGTATGTTTGTGGGTATTTGTACCCTAACTCCCTAGGCCCATTTGCTTACACATAACCTGAATCCTCCCTAACTCCCTAGGCCCATTTGCTTACACATACTGTAACCTGAATCCTTCCTAACTCCCTAGGCCCATTTGCTTACACATAACCTGAATCCTCCCTAACTCCCTAGGCCCATTTGCTTACACATAACTTGAATCCTTCCTAACTCCCTAGGCCCATTTGCTTACACATAACCTGAATCCTTCCTAACTCCCTAGGCCCATTTGCTTACACATACATGTAACCTGAATCCTTCCTAACTCCAGAGGCCCATTTGCTTACACATAACCTGAATCCTCCCGAACTCCCTAGGCCCATTTGCTTACACATAACCTGAATCCTCCCGAACTCCCTAGGCCCATTTGCTTACACATAACCTGAATCCTTCCTAACTCCCTAGGCCCATTTGCTTACACATAACCTGAATCCTCCCTAACTCCCTAGGCCCATTTGCTTACACATAACTTGAATCCTTCCTAACTCCCTAGGCCCATTTGCTTACACATAACCTGAATCCTTCCTAACTCCCTAGGCCCATTTGCTTACACATACATGTAACCTGAATCCTTCCTAACTCCAGAGGCCCATTTGCTTACACATAATCTGAATCCTCCCTAACTCCAGAGGCCCATTTGCTTACACATAACTTGAATTTTCCCTAACTCCCTAGGCCTATTCGCTTACACATAACCTGAATCCTCCAAAATCCTTCAGTAGTAAAGCAAGCACATGACATGTACATGTATGCACATGTGTTTCTAATCTGTGATACATGTACATGGCCAGGGACCTTCCCTGCATGCATGGAGCAATAAACAGTGTCCACTGACTCAAAAGCACTGACCTTGCTACAACAAACATGGATGTACATGTACCATGGAGGAAGGAAAGTAAGTATGCCTAATAACCTCAATCCTCCAAAATCCTTCACTTTAGCAAAGAGCATAACCTCTCTCGGTCAAAATCCGAAAGGTCCACATGTTTCAGAGAAAATTGCACACATCAATTAACAATTCACCTTATTCACAATAAATACAACAACGAGCCTGTAATTCTCACAACTACACTCTGTAGCTTACATGCTGCATGCACCAGCGAGAAGGCCCAATAATCTGATAGTACCAAAGAACTGACATAAGGAATAAATAAATGGATGTAGCTATATTTCCATTTATTTAAAATGCAATGACATTTGAAAGTGAGGTTGACCCTGCAAACAGACAAAATTAGGCAGGTTACTGTAATGAGCATGTACAGGTACACAACCTCTTGTATTCAGGGAATAAGACATAAGACAAGATAACTCATGAATAAGGTGAATTGGGCCACATGTCGGACAAAATATCAAACTTTCATTGACAATTGTTCACACTTACAGGCCTTAAAATCAATGTGCTATTATAGATGTACACACAAATATTTCTCTGTCATAAAATATACATGTATCTTTTTGATAATGATTTAATTCTTTTGTAGTTCTGATGAAGAATTTCAAGAACAAACAATTTATAAAATGTAGAGAAGATCCCGAGAAGTCCCTATGGTTCTCCCTGAAGCACGCTCTCACTTAGCGATAGTTGAGATACGAGTTGCCCGAAATTTTTCAGAATCCTGTACCTCACTTTGCGAAAGTTGAGATAAACACATGGTGTTACAGCAAACCATAACAATAGATGATGTATATTTGTAATTGCATTGTAGGTACATGTATCTCGGTATATAATTTTTTTTAATTTTTTTTTTCCTATGCTATCATTGTATTGTTTGTAATTCATGTTTTTTTTTTCGCACCTTGAGCACCCAGCAGGGTGGATATGTGCGCGCTAAAAATCTTTATTATTATTATTATTATTAATATCTATACTCCAAACCCTCAAATCCTAATTATAAACAATTTCCTACCAAAACTATTAAAGTATTCCTACACTTAACTCATATTTCCTGAATGATTCCTCCTAGTAATTTTTGTTTCGTTATAAATGCTTTTGTTTTTTTCAAAAGCAGTTTCTTTCCCACAGTCCCACCCATTTTGATCTTTGACCCGACACATAGCCCTATGTACATGTCAGGCTTTTTTGTTTAACCCTCCTACTACTACAAGGGTCAAAATCAGTCAACTTAAATGTTGATATACTTGCCAAGGTATATCTAGTGCATTCAAAAGTCAAACACTGTCAAACCTTACATGTAGTAAGTACATTTACATGTACGTGTCAAAATGAGTCGACTGTTTTTGACTGTTAAAAGCATTGTCTGATATTGTTCAGGGTGGTCAAAATGACAGTAAAAACCAGTCAAAAATGCCCCTGTGTGCACATTTGGGTCAACAGTCAAAACAGGCAGTTGACTGGTTTTGACCTCTTCAGCTGAATTTTCATTCAAATCACTGTCAATTGTGCATGCATGATTGAATTTCAACCATTTCATTACGAGCTGTGTAGAACATGTCATTCTGTCATTTGCTTTTTCAATTTTTAAAATTCATGCAATACTTGTTGAGATATTCTTTAAAAAATTAGGGGGAACTTAGAAGTTGTGATGGGTGTATATACACAGTATGGTGGCTAAGAGAGGCCTCACAAATCAGGCAAATGTTCATACCCCTATGAGAAAAAGTCATTTAAAGCACAGCACGGCAGAATTCCAATCAATCCAGCAATTTTGGCTGCAATTGGACATCGTTTCATAGCAAAAGAAAAGAAAATTAAAAATACTGACGCGTGGGTCTGAGGCAACGCATGTGGAGACCAGAAACCAGAGACTTCTTTCAGAACTAAGTTATTGTAAATATCTGTAACATTAGGCACCTAGGACAGAATATTTCCTCAGCACATTTGATATCATTAACAACGTCATACCAAGTACCGTATGCTTTCAGGTAAAACTGATAACAAAAGTAACAAAACAATTTGCTGAGTCATTCTTCAGTATTCAGTGTAAAGGGGCTTTTCCCTTAAAAGGTAAACATCAAAATTGCTTAGTCATTTTTCAGTACAGGTTGTTTTTCTCCTCCCCCCCCCCCCCATTTCTTTTTTACCCCAAGGTTATCTGTCTACAACAATGTGGTATTGGTCACTTTGCCAAATTACAAAAATAACCAGTTAGAGCATTCGTCATTTGAATGCATGCTCTATCTCCAAAACTATAAGGAATACATGCATGTGGATTAGATACAATGGTAGGTCTCTTCCTGAATGTACTAATGGGCGGGAAAACTTAAAACTGAAAAAAGTCGGATTGGTCACTATGGCAAATTACGGACGAATTTGCTGAGTCATTCTTCAGTATTCAGTGTAAAGGGGCTTTTCCCTTAAAAGGTAAAGACATCAAAATTGCTTAGTCATTTTTCACTATTCTGAAAATCATTAGTTTCTAATACAGGTTGTTTTTCTCCCCCCCCCCCCCCTGATTAGTAGAAGGTTATCTGTCTACATAAATATGTACACATACAGTTACACTTTACTGAACAGCAAAATAACAAGCAGCAAAATAACAAGCAGCAGAAATCAATTCTCAGATGAAAGAAAACTAACTTCATGTTGTCCTTGAAAATATTTGTATAGGCCTTGTTAAAAGAAACCCACAGTGTAGGAGTTTGTTGTGCAATACAAGTGAAATGCTACACAAAATTCAAGATCTGCTATTACAGATGTACACACAAATATTTCCCTGTCATATATATCTTTTTGGTGATGATTTAATTCTTTTGTAGTTCTGATGATGAATTTCAAGAACAAACAATTTCCCACCAAAACCTAAGTATTCCTGTACTGAACACTTAAAGGGACAATATCATCACGATCGATCAACAGGGCATGGAACAGGTGCTTGTGTTAGATTAATAACCCTCCTACAATCAGTGCAATTTTTGAAACAACCCATTCAGGCCACTCCAAGCCATTAGCTGTGGCCTCCTATGGTTACCCTTCTGTGCACTGTCACACCATTGAGATTGCAGGGTAAAGTGGTCTCCCATCGATACATTGTATGCCATACTAATATGTTCAATTATTTACAGTGGCATTGGGTGGCACACAGTTGATTTTGTAAGATTACTTGGAAAGGACAGCAGGCTTGTACATGTATGTACTGAAGGTTGCTCAAGAACAGAATTTTGTGGATCGGAGTGGCCTCCATGTGTAGGAGGGTTAAATTAATTCAGTGACTGAAAATAATACCCCACATGATGAGGTCATAATAACATCGCTGCTGCATAAATAAGCCAGTAATTTTCAGTAACTGTGTTCATCTTAAACTAGGACAATGATTCCATGCCCTGTTGAACGTCTGCTCTGATCATGATGATATCATCCCTTTAACTCACACTTCCTCAATGTTTCCTGGTAGGAATTTTTGTTTCGTTATGTTTTTTTTTTCTTCTAAAGCATTGCAAACAATTGTGCAAAATTGTCTGCATTCCTTTCCACAGTTCCACCAATTTGATCTCTGACCTGGACAAGAAATTTGTGAGTGCATGCATTGTGGTTTTATACAGCAAATGACACAAGTACAAATGCAAGATTTTTTTAATAACTTGGATTACGGACCAGCTGTCAAAAAATTTAAGATTTTGGAAACTAATTTTCCTGTGATTGACAGGTATAATACATTGCAGGGTAATACATTGCAGGCATACGAATATGTTCAAACATTTACAGTGGCCTTGGGTGGCACACGGTTGATTTTGTAAGATTACATGGAAAGGACAGCAGGATTGTACATGCATGTACTGAAGGTTGCTCAAGAACAGAATTTAGTGGTTGGGAGTGGCCTCCATGTGTAGGACAGCAGGCTTGTACATGTATGCACTGAAGGTTGCTCAAGAACAGAATTTAGTGGTTGGGAGTGGCCTCCATGTGTAGGACAGCAGGCTTGTACATGTATGCACTGAAGGTTGCTAAAGAACAGAATTTAGTGGATCGGAGTAGCCTCCATGTGTAGGAGGGTTAAATTAATTAATATAACTGTACTTACATGTATTATGCACCAAGTATTTAACAGGGATACATGTATATCAGCCTATATTCAATATATCGTCGTGTCAGTGCAACAACGTCGTATCTCCGAGTTACGACGTTTTTGCACAAAACTAATTTGTGTCAGTGCAAAAAGGTCGTATGTAACAAGTTCCCGGATGAATGCACAAAAACAATGGCTGGGATACGACGTTTTTGCACTGACACGACGATATATAAGGTTGGGATGTGTACACGTTTACACATTTACATGTATGTGTACAATCAAACCTTCCATTTCTACGATATTTGTATAAGTGCAACCAGTGGGATCGCTATTACACATGTATTATATCAAGATTCCCAGGAAGTTCAACTGATAATTTGTTTTTAATTTAATACAACCAAAAATTTTGGAGGATGTTTTAATTGTGCCAGGTTTGGATTTGTTTAATCTGTACTACTTTTTCTGAATCCGTATTGCCGTATTTTGGATTATTTTCTGTGGAGTGTCGTGGCCGAGCGGTCTAGCGCACCGAAATCAAGTTCTGGTGTTGCCAGCAGCAGGGTGTGGGTTCGGGTCCCGGTCGTGACACTTGTATCCTTGAGCAAGGTACTTAACCATAATTGCTTCGTCCTTCGGATGGGACGTGAAAGTCAGAGGTCCCGTGTGTTGTGTAATGCACGAAAAGAACCCAGAATAAAGAGGCTTGTCCCGGTGTTTCTGGTTGATTTATTGCAAATTGCGCCCACCGCCTCTCATTGTGGGCGCTTTGATTATGTACATTATAATTCCTCCTTTACAAATCCCACATCTGGTTGTTATTTCAAGTGACCGGCGCCTTTGAATGGGTCTCCAGATACTGTGCGCCTTATAAATGTTCTGTTATTATTATTATTACTAGATATGGACAATCTGTCTGCATCATACCACATATTAACCCTAACTCCCAAGGCCCATTTGAACACATACTGCAACCTGAATCCTCCAAAATCCTTCAGTAGTAAAGCAAGCACATGACATGTATGCACACATGTGTTTCTAATCTGTGATACATGTACATGGCCAGGGACCCTCCCTGCATGCATGGAGCAATCAGTGTCCACTGACCCAAGCACTGACCTTGCAATCACTACAACAAACATGGATGTACATGTACCATGGAAAGGCAAGTATGCCTAATAACCTCAATCCTCCAAAATCCTTCACTTCAGCAAAGAGCATGTAGCATGTAACCGCAATCCTTAAAAATCCTTCACTTTAGCCAAGAGGATTTTGGAGGATTTGGGAAGGCGAGGGTTAATACAACCAGAAATTTTGGAGAATGTTTTAATTGTGCCAGGCTTGGATTTGTTTAATCTGTACTACTTTTTCTGAATCCGTATTGCCGTATTTTGGATTATTTTCTGTATTAAATACAGACAATCTGTCTGCATCATGCCATTTATTTAGTAAAGTACATGTTTCACAAATTAAACCAAGTCTAATTAAATAATTGCATAGTATTTTTTAAACATTTTTAATAACTTTTCAGTTATGGACTGATGGCTGCCCCCAGTTTGCTGATGGCTGTTAGCTATTACCTTGCCGAAGAAAGGACTATCATAAATATTCACGGTGCCAAAAATAGTTCTTGGAAAAACCCAGATATTATTTTGTTTACAGATGCCTTTGTGTTAGATAGACACAAAGCTGGTGGCCAGCCCTCTTTGTCTGAAGGTAAAATACATATATGTATGTATTGATTAAATCCAATGACATTCTCTGTTCTAGGGGGGGGGGGGGTCAATTCCTTATAGCCACTATTTTAAGACTGTGCGTTTTCGGTTATTTCGGGAACCAAATACCCGAAATTGGAAATCTTCAGATACCCGAGTACCCATAAACAATTTTGTAAAAACACATAAATACTCCCGAATGTATAAAATAACCGATACGAACACAAGATTCTCTTGAGTCATAATAAATGTGGCCTTACTGTAATAATTTCCTACCTCTATATTAAAAACGACATAAGCATCCCCATTCCCCACACACATTTTGTAAACAAACAAAAAAATCAGAGACTTCCATTTGTATGGCTTAAATGTTCAGTCGAAATTTTCAAAGTCATCTATGGGTAATTGGAACCGAAAAATGGAACCGGGTAGTGACAGTTTCGGGCAGGTATCCGGATACATGGATACCCGGCACAGCCTTTAACCCTAACTCCCTAGGCCCATTTGCTTACACATAACCTGAATCCTCCAAAATCCTTCAGTAGTAAAACAAGCACATGACATGTATGCACACATGTGTTTCTAATCTGTAATACATGTGTTTCTAATTTCTAGTACATGGCTAGGGACCCTCCCTGCATGCATGGAGCAATAAACAGTGTCCACTGACCCAAGAACTGACCTTGCAATCACCACAACAAACATGGATGTATATGTACCATGGAAAGGCAAGTATGCCTAATAACCTCAATCCTCCAGAATCCTTCACTTTAACAAAGAGCATGTAGCGTGTAATTTCAATCCTTCAAAATCCTTCACTTCAGCAAAGAGGATTTTGGAGGATTTGGGAAGGTTAGGGTTGTACATGCATTTAATTGTAAATGAACACAGGTTTACACGTACATAACATTTACTGTGTAAAGTTGATGATGGTACAAAACATCACTTGAAATATTTCAGTCCAAGGTGCCATAATTTTAGTAAAAGTTGTGAAATAATTTTTCCAAAATAGGTTGGAATAATACAAACAATCTGAATGCATATATTTGTTCCTGTATTTTCAAATACTACTTAAGGAGCAGCATCTCCAAACCTCTTCATTCTCCTGATGAAGATTACACTAATCGAAACGTAGAGAAGAATGGATGGTTCTCCATAAACCATATTTCTCACTTAGCGATAGTTGAGAAACGAGTTGCCCGATATTGGTTCTCCCCTGAACCATAATCTCACTTAGCGGCAGTCGAGATACGAGTTGTGCGATAAGGTTCTTTTCAGAATCTGTACCTCACTTAGCGATAGTTGAGATAATCACATGGTGTTACCGCAAACCGAAATGATATCTTCTTGTTAACAACACAATGAAACTTACAGGTTTTATTTCACTAAAAGTGTCTATTGTCCTTGTAACTGTACATGTATTTTGGATGTTTTAACCCCCCTACTATTGCTGCACTTTAGTGGTAAGTTGCTACAGAGGTCAAAACCAGTCAACTGCCTGTTTTGACTGTTGACCCAAATGTGCACACAGGGGTATTTTTCGACTAGTTTTTACTGTCATTTTGACCACCCTGAACAATACCAGACAATGCTTTTACCAGTCAAAAACATTTTGACCTGTAAATGTATTACCACACAAGGTTTGACAGTGTTTGACTTTTAAGTGCACTTGATATACCTTGGCATGTATATCAACATTTTGACTGGTTTTGACCCTTGTAGTCGAAGGAAGGTTAACCAGTTTGCGTCGGGAATAAAAAAGTTTTTCTGGGCCCCTGTGCAGGTTTCTTTTTCCCACACACATTAATGGAAGCTTCCACAGCACATGGCCACATCTTCCGAGCATGTCACCGTAAACGCGTAGCTCAACCGAGCATGCATGTATACAAATATTCCGGAGTTTCCTATGGCGTGTTTTTCCTGTCCAAAATTCTGTTTATCTTCCTGGCTTGTCACACTTTCTTTCTAAGTGTTTTTGTCTGTATTGTTGTGCTGTCTGTCAGTCAATTATCAGTGTCTTTTTGTCTAGTTGGAATACTGATGACAAATTTCAAGTACAAACTATCTACCACCAAAACCCAAGCATTCGTTTATTTCATAGTACACTCACAAAATAGCACTTTACAAGTAACAGGTGAGATGATCATTTAATCCGATTTCATCGATCGTGTATTACATAATTTTCGAGCAAGAACAGTAAAAAAGAACATTGACTTCAAAACACAGGCACTTTCAAGAAGTCTTAAGTAGTGTAAATAAAATAAAATAAATTATTGTAACACAGTTCTCCAAACTGAACTTTGGGGATGTTGCAATACTTATGGCCAGTGAGTGTACATGTACATGTACAGCTGTTTTTGTACTTCCTTCCATAATTCCTAGAAAAGAGTGTTGATGTGTTATTCGTTATGAATTCCTCCCGACCATTATGAACTATGACCTTTAATCAAAATCATTCCCTTGGTATAACTTGTAGCTTTGCATGGTCAAGAGGATAAGTAAGACTAATTGCGGTGACACCATGTGAAATTCTCTATAGAGAATTTCACATGGTGTCACCGCAACACCATGTGAAACCATGCAACACCATGTGAAACCATGCAACACCATGTGAAACCAGGCAACACCATGTGAAACCAGGCAACACCATGTGAAACCAGGCAACACCATGTGAAACCAGGTGACACCATGTGAAATTCTCTATAGAGAATTCCACTTATCAAATGTCTATATTCTTGGTGATGATTTAATTTATTTGGAATACTGACAAACGGATTACTGACGAACAAAACAATGTCCTGCCAAAACCTAAGCATTGTTTGATTTATTTTGTACTCAACCGAGTACCCACAGACTAATCAATTGTTTACTGACATTGTCTGTATTACGTACTTCTCCCACTCATACATGAACTATGACCTTTTGGGAGATTTTTATATTTGATCAGAACTGGGAAAGAAATCCCTTCAAAACACCATCAGTAGTTTTTGCAAACTGCTTCTATGACTATACATGTGACTCTCTTTGAATACATTAACTGCAAGCCAGACCAATTGGGTACAATTACTACCTTGTATGATGCTGCCATTATCACAGCACACCTGCTGCTAAATCCAGTGGCGCACCCAAGGGGGGGGGGCTTGGGGGCTCGAGCCCCCCCCCCCAAGGGCCCGCTGATGTTTTATTTATTTTTTAAAGGAGCCAGGAAAGAGAGCAAAATCTGAGCCCAAGTCTTGTCTACAGAGGAGTTCGGCAAGGAGTATAGGGCAGTGGTACAAGGGATGGGGACTCAGGAGACTCAAGCTCCCCTCCAAAAGTTTTCCATTTATTCCACTCACTATTATATTTTACGGCGTTGCGTATGCATGTGCATGTAAGCTTGAAGGGCCACCAGTATATATAACAAGCATTTTACACATTCTCCCCCTCCCCTGCCATGGTGCACCCTGATCAGGAGCAGCTTTACTTAATTTTATTTTCATTTTCTGTTGTCCGTTTCTCTTGTTGAGGTCGTAGACTGTCGTTGAGGTTACTCGTAAAATTTAAACACGCCCGCATTATAATCAACTCCTTTCCAGTTTGTACACAATGGCCCAGGATTGGGTTTTAATTTACAAAGATTATGTGACACTCTTTTAGCAAACACCGATTGGATAATATTGGGATTTGGTTTTGCCGCCAAATTCGTCTTTGAAAAAATTTAGCTCCGCTTGAATGATCACAGACTTTACGTCCACGCAATGAAAGTATTTAACTATAGAAATCTTGCAGACGAAACAAGCTCAAGTTCTTTACATCAAGAGGAGGAAATTATATGGAAGGTAAAACCCTACGAGTCCGAATCATGCCATAATGTCTTCTTTTTATGACTAGAAACCACCAGGAAACATTTAACATGTGCCGTAGGTTCACTGACGAGCACGACTAGGGACATGGCTGCAGCCGCGCCAGCGGTTATGGTTTGGGTCAGCCATGTCTCTCCCCCATATTGGATTTCAAATAAAAATATTTTGAGCCCCCCCCCCAATCAAATCCTGGGTGCGCCACTGGCTAAATCTACACAACTTAGCCCGTTTAGGATCTTGTTCTGGCACAAATGGCATCTATTATACCATTGATACCTAACTATTGTTGCCTCAGACTGACAAAGCATAAGGTAAAATCAACCACTTGAACGTATACTTTGACATCACTCACAAAATTGAAAAGCCACTGATCACCAGCGTAACATGCTTCTAATTTTAAAGTAGTGCTGTGCATCCATGGGTGATTTTGGAACCGGGTACCTGGCCACCATAATGGTCTGGTTCCCAGATACCCATAAATAAAATAGGTGACAAAACTTGATTTTTCACCATGCCACCAGGCTTAATAATTGCTTGTGCAATGCATAAGCCTAATGTAGTACAAGACAGTTGCTTGGGTAACCATCACAGGTCTATTCTATTTATAAAGCACATCACAATGAATGATTTTCTTTGTATTGCATATAGCAAACTGAGTAACATCAAAATCCACAACATGCTGCACAAAATTCAAGATCTGGGGTCAACTGCATAGAGCCGCTAAGCAGAGAATTTTGCTAAGCAAATATTTTTGCTGAGCAATATAGACAGACTACCAGCCAAAATGCAAAGTTTGGCTGCTAACTAAAGAAATCTGCTAAGCAAATGTTTCTGGTAAGCAATTTTTCTGCTTCGCAGCTTTATGATAATGGGTCCCTACTATTCAGTAATTCTCCTGAGAACAATCAGAGCATACTGATCGAAACGTCGAGTTGTAACCTCCAGTTCTTTTTCAGAACTAATTACTACTCAATTGATAATTTCACATGGTGTCACCGCAATTAATCTTACTTATCCTCTTCACCATGCAAAGCTACAAGTTTTACTACTCAGTGTTCAAAATTAGCATTAGGTACACAGAAAAATATTTCTGCCTGAAATAATTTCATGAAAAAATAATTGTTCCCTGCTGATCAAATGTATATATATATTCTTTTTGGTAATGATTAAATCTGGCGACCTATACTACAGACTGAAGGATCTTCTATATCCAAAGTCCACAACCAACCCCAGACTGAGGGATCCCCTATATCCTAAGTCAACCACCCTCCTTCCCCTGTGCTTGTTAACAACTGATTCAGTTCAGTGAGCACACACTCCTCTCCCCCAATCCCTAGGATCCTAGTCTCATAGTCTCACAGTTTCCCGCCTGCGCGCCCCAACGAACTAATCCTCCAGCAGGGGATGATCCTCCAGCAGCCTACTTAAGCAGCAGCATTTTCCAGAGTCCGGCATTCTCCTGAGGACGATCAGAGCATACTGATCGAAACGTCGAGTTGTACCCCCAGTTCTTTTCAGAACTAATTACTACTCAATTGAGATTCCACATGGTGTCACCGCAATTAGTCTTACTTATCATCCTCACCATGCAAAGCTACAAGTTTTACCAATGATTAAATCTGTTGGAGTACTGATGATGAATTTCAAGAACAAACACGTTGTACTGCAGAAGGGGGACGTTGTCACCTAGGGTACTCCCAATGGTACCCAGGCAATCTCAATGTTGTTAGGGGACTTTTATGATTGCCTGGGTACCATTGGGGATCCTACAGCTGGCAATGAGCCTTTCAGATAGTATGGCACATACCCACATACACATGATTCCTACATGTACATGAAGAAAGTTGGGGGGGGGGGGGGGGGGGGTTTGGGGGGTTTGGTTTATTTTTTGTAATGCAATGGAAACTATGTAATATTGTCTGCATTCCTCCCATCCATTATGAACTATGACCTTCAATGAAATCATTCCCTGCTGATCAAATTTACATCTTCTTGGTGTTGGTTTTAATATTCTTTTGGATAAGATTAGATAAGATTATGTTTTATTGTCTTATCACACACACACAAAAACAAAAAAACAGAAACTTGGCTTCCATTGGCTTATAATACTATTTTATACACAAACATTTACACATTAACCCTAACTCCCTAGACCCACTTGCTTACACATAACCTGAATCCTTCCTGAATCCTTCCTAACTCCCTAGGCCCACTTGCTTACACATAACCTAAATCTTTCCTGAATCCTTCCTAATTCCCTAGGCCCACTTGCTTACACATAACCTGAATCCTTCCTAACTCCCTAGACCCACTTGCTTACACATAACCTGAATCTTTCCTGAATCCTTCCTAATTCCCTAGGCCCACTTGCTTACACATAACCTGAATCCTTCCTAACTCCCTAGGCCCATTTGCTTACACATAACCTGAATCCTTCCTAACTCCCTAGGCCCATTTGATTACACATAACCTGAATCCTTCCTAACTCCCTAGGCACATTTGCTTACACATAACCTGAATCCTCCAAAATCCTTCAGTAGTAAAGCAAGCACATGACATGTACATGTATGCACACATGTGTTTCCAATCTGTGATACATGTACATGGCCAGGGACCCTCCCTGCATGCATGGAGAAATAAACAGTGTCCACTGACCCAAGCACTGTCCTTGCAATCACTACAACAAACATGGATGTACATGTACCATGGAAAGGCAAGTATGCCTAATAACCTCAATCCTACAAAATCCTTCACTTTAGCAAAGAGCATATAGCATGTAACCTCAATCCTTCAAAATCCTTCACTTTAGCAAAGAGTATTTTGGAGGATTTGGGAAGGTTGGGGTTAAAGGGACAGTATCGTCATGATCAGAGCAGACTTTTGATATGGTATCAATGTCCTAGTTTAAGATTAACACAGTGACTGAAAATTACTGGCTTATTTATGCAGCAACAACGGTAATAACGACCTTATCATGTGGGATATTATTTTCAGTCACTGAGTTAATCTAAAACTAGTGGTCTGATTCCATGCCCTGTTGATCGTGACGATACTGCCCCTTTAAAAATATTCACACAAAATGCATTACCAAAAATCAGCAAACAAACAAACAAGCATACATACAAGAATAGTCTTCAAAATATAACAGACAAACAAAAAAATAAATTCCCGCCAAAACTACCCACATACATGTACTTCCTCCAATGCAAGCAACTGTGTAAAATAATATTGTCAGCATTCCTCCGATCCCACCCATTATGAACTCTGACCATGAACACAAAATGCATGAGTATGTGACTCACCATTTGGTCTACATGTTCATGTACCTGGGCAAGATTCCAAGAAATCATTTGGGGGTGTTTATTTGGTCACTACAACGAAATCATTACAGTAATCCTTTCGAAACTAAAATCTGTAATTTAAACCCCCCCAAAAAAAACAAGTCTCTGGTTTCTGTGCACGTTGCCTCCGATGTCCAATTGCAGTGATGTCCAATTGCTGCCAAAATTGCCGGATTGATTGTAATTCTGCCGTGCTGTGTTTGAAATGACTTTTTCACATAGGAGTATGAACGTTTGTGCGATTTGTGCAGCCTCTCTGAGCCACCATACTTTGTGTATGGGAAATTTGGTCCGATTCCAATAACCACGTATACATTTTAACATGTATCACTCAAAAAAATGATTACCAAAAAAAAACAATTTATAAAGCAATGCAAACAAACAAACAAGCATACATACAAGAATAGTCTTCAAAATATAAAACGGACAAACAAACAAATAAATTCCCGCCAAAACTACCCACATACTTCCTCCAATGCAAGCAACTGTGTAAAATAATATTGTCAGCATTCCTCCGATCCCACCCATTATGAACTATGACCTTAATGTGAGTATGTGACTCACCATTTGGTGTACAGAACATACTTGTACATGTACCTGGGCAAGATTCCAAGAAATCATTTGGGGGTGTTTATTTGATCAATACAAAGAAATCATTTTAAAAATCCTTTCGAAACTAAAATCTGAAATTTTGCTCTTTTTTTTAACTGCTTCGTGACATCATATGCATAGGAAAGAATGTCGTATCCGGCCGCCACTTTTTAAGGGCTTTTTTGGATTTTTTTTTGCAACCACTAAACAGTTAAAAAATCATTCTATCGATTTTTGGTGGTACAGAAAGCGAAAACTATCATTAAAATCCACTTTTATGATGGTTTTCGGACTTGATTTCCCTTCTAAAAAAATCCTCCCCTTCAGAAAATAGAAGGATCCTATTATAGTTGCCACTACGCATGTACAATGACTAGGCCTGTGCGAATAATTCGATTATTCGAATATTCGCTTGTTGCTAATCGTACTCGTATTCGCGGTTTTTGAATTATTCGATAATCGCGCAGGCGCGAATACCTGCAACTATTCGCGAATAATGATCAATTGCCTTTGAACCAATCATAACTTGCGGCCGTGAAGTGTTTGCTTACTATTCACGACTACTATTCGTGAGTAATCCTATTACACCGTTTTGTCTAGTCATGGTGGTAAGCTTTGTACTTGTAGTGTTTGCAAATAGTAATGCCTTTGAGGAAGCCGACATGGCAGGCTGGATGGTTGTGACTGCAGCGACTGTTACCTGCAATAATGTATTGCATTTGGACTGCATAAAAATTGCGGTCGCAAACTGTCTGCTAACTATTCGTGACTACTATTCGCGAGTAACACTGCCAATTACACCGTTTTGTCTAGGCAGTGGTACGCATTGTAGTATTCGCGAATAGTACACGCATAGCCGTTATCATCATTCAGCAGGTAACAGTCGCTGCAGTCACAGCCAGCCAGCCTGCCATAGCTTCCATAGCAGGCTGGCTGGCTGTGACTGCAGCGACTGCTACCTGCTGAATGATGATAAGGTGCACTCATTTGTCCTAAGTAACTGTCTTGTCATTGTTCTGTTCATAGCCTTGCTGATGTCTAAAGCGCTTAAGAATAAATGTAATACAGTGTAATACATTTGTATTAGGCATGTCACAGGAAGCAGTAATAAATCCTGAAATACCACGGCGATACGTACACACACACGCAGGATTTCAAAGAAGACTTGCCTGTATATTGTTCATTTAAAATTTCAGTGTTGTATTATGAATGGTTTTGGAGATTAAAAATGACACAAAAAATGACACAAAGTACACAAGAATCACTTTGGACTTTGGATTTCACTCATGGTGCCACGCTCATACAGTAAAGTTCCATTGCATTTTTTCAGGAAGGACCCCTGAAATTAAATATTCAAAAATCTGTAACTTTTGAACCGTTTCATCAATTTTTCTAAATCTTTTTTTAAAAAGTTTGGTATTTTTTGCCCCTTTAATCAATATGAGTTTTGTACAGAAGCAAGGAATTTGAATTTTGGGTCTAACATGCCTATTTGTATGAAGAATAAATCACTTCATCACTGCCAGCAACTGGACAATAGGCATCCTGGAGCAGTGGCGTAACTAGGGAACAATTTTCGGGGGAACTAGGGATTGCACCACTTTTTCTAGGGGGAATATCAATACTTGAATCCTGCAGTCTCAAACAGTGACGTATTTTTTTCTAAATTCTGCACCTGCGGGGTGCTGAATGAACATACTTCATATTTTTGTAGCATAAACTTGTGCTAATAGTAATTAAATTTGAACACTACACAATCATATAACGTTTTTGTTTTTGAAGAAAAGCTGGGGATGACGAATTGATGATTAAACAACTGTGATTAAGTTACACTAACTTGAATGTTTCATGTTGTTTATTTATTACACATCGATTTGTTTGAAAATGTCAATTTATTTTCATAAATATTAACTACGAAAAGCATGGTTCTATTGGTCACTGCCTTTCGCATTGCGGGTGTAATTGCCTTTGCACTTGTAGGTAATGTAAGGTCTACTGATGAGTAATGATAAATCCCACCGATCCACTTATTGCATGACGTTATTGTTTGCCACGCCCCATTTGGTTCCCAAGAAAAGATTGTCCAATAATGATAACGTAATTTGCGGTGAGCATAAGTCAATCACAAAATGCATAGGCCGTTGTATAAAATCAGTTCAGGATACACGCACCACGTGTGTGCCGGAACCAAAGGTTTTTAAGCATAGTGCGGGGCACACTGCGGAAGCTTTGGACGTAAACAACGAATACATCTAAAAAGTGGCCCCTGCATGCACATAAACACGTACTGCTTGCATGGTTATTTTTTATTTTGTGTATAGGACTAGGCTACTCGATTTGAAGTAACAGGGGGGACCGTTAACTTATTGGTATTTCTCTTAACGGCGACTTAAATATAAACAAGATCTCTTCAATGCATTCATTTTATGGGGTTTAGGTGGACTTCCCTCTGTTGATATGGGATGAACGTAACTGCACGTGACTTAGCATGTGCTCAATGTGCACTGTTAATAGGCAGATTCACGCAAACCGCCGATGGTGGCGCTATTTTTCATATCCTTTTTTTCTGTCGAAGTTGTGACCCGCCGAACTTTCATGGTAAAATTCTAATATAAAGGGTAGTCTACGGATGTAGTCACTTCTAGTGTCGATAAATGGATACTACACATCGTGGTTATCTTAATTGATCAGTCCATGCCAACTGTAACGTTGGCACAAAAACAGTGCAACTTGCGCAAAATAGACTTTGTTAGTACTACAAGGATACATTGCAGGCAAATTCGGTCACAACTTTTCAAATGAAACTGGATCTTAAAAATTACCAAATATTTAAATCAACAAAAATTCGTAACTTTGCATAGGGTTAACCTATCATGACCATTGACCCCTCATTTTCTTTCTAATTTTTTGTTCTATCCAGTGATATGATATTTAAAAGCATTGAAGCAACTTCAAATTTTCATGAAACTGCCTACAGTGTTAATGCTAATTGTGCTGGAAGTTTCCCACGCTGCCAGAGTAATAACTCGACGGCGCTTGGATTTTCACTTACGAAAATGTATTATTTCGAGTACAATTTTGCAAGAAATAAAGAAAAAACAACAACAGGCATTAAAGAGCTTAATGTATGTGTTTGGGAAAGAATATCGTATCCAGCCGCCACTTTTTAAGGGCTTTTGTGGATTTTGTTTGCAACCACTAACCAGTTAAAAAATCATTCTATCAATTTTTGGTGGTACAGAAAGCGAAAACTATCTTTAAAATCCACTTTTATGATGGTTTTCGGACTTGATTTCCCTTCTAAAAAAATCTTCCCCTTCAGAAAATAGAAGGATCCTATTATAGTTGCCACTACGCATGTACAATGACTGTGTTGGTCACTAATTGTAGAGTTGGTCACCAATTGTGGAGATCAGACTGATTTTTCATGAAATAAATATCCTGGAATAATTTGAAGTATATGTCCATCATCATCCATATGTTCTCCACCTTACCAGGTAGGTAAGATTACATTATTGGTTATATTTAATGAAAAATAGTGGCGGCCAGATACGACATTCTACCCTATGCATAAAGTCTATATCCTCAATTTACCATAAATGACGCACCTAAGGTTATATAATCAACTGGACGGTAACTTACAAATGAAATTAGCAGTTTGGTGTTTCAGTTTGTTTCAGTGAAGGATTCTCTTGTAAAATGCTGAATTTCAATGCATGATCATACGCGTGGACGTCTTGAGCGCCGTTTTTTGAGACGCACAGAATTGTGGTCATCAGAAAATTGATGTTGGTATAATGACTCACTCCAAACTGTTAAAGTTGATGGGGGCACAGAAAATGTACCCAAAAAGAAAAACAGTTGAAATCATGTTTCATCTTATTCCAGATGGTTGTAAAATTGTTTTTAAACATGAAAATAAAACTATTGTTTTCGATTTTTAAAATAAAATGGTATAATTTGGAGAAACTCTCAAAACTTTTAATCAATATTCTTGAAAGACCAATAAAATGGAAGGTGGTTAAATTTCTTGCAAAAAGTACTTTAAAACTTTGAAATGTGTAAAATTGCTGTTAACATTTTGTCAAATAAAAGATTTCTTTTCATAACCATGATATTAATGTTTCATTTTCTCAATAATTTTCCACTACCATCGAAATAAACACCAACGAACTAAGTAGTCTTCGTTCGCTTCTTCTATAAGGAATGTGTCCAATTTGAGGATCAGTATTTCTTTAAAAATCATTGCAAATGCAAAGCATTCATATATTTTGGTTTCCACAGGCAACAGCTTGTTGACTGCATAGAACAATAAAATCACAGATGTTCGTGAAAAAAAATTGAGGTCATGTAAATCTCTTACTATTTGTATCTAGTAAAATCAGTGGTTAAACAACTTTTTCCACTTTCACAAGCACTAACTTTCCAGTAAATCATACAATTTCACTATAATTTTTATTTCTGTAACAAGCACGACTTAGATAAGTTTATGCAACCAGTAATACGCCATAGTTTTGTAAGTTTTCCGAGAAATGCTAAGCCAAAGGTAGGTGCGTCATTTCACGAGTGCGGCGAATTACGTACATGGACGATAACTAGAATGGGGCTATAACACGGTAAAGCCCAGCACTACAAAATATTCAAATTAAGTTGTTCCGATCATATCCCTTGGGCCTTGGTCTACTCTTAGAAAAGCATGAAAACATCTTCATATAATTGATATTCTCTGATGCCAAGAAAAAATACCTAAATGTATCACCATCACCAATGCTAGGCAGTTTCATGAAAATTTGAAGTTGCTTCAATTCTTTTAAATGTCATATCACTGGATAGAGCAAAAAATTAGAAAGAAAATGAGGGGTCAATGGTCATGATAGGTTAACCCTGTGCAAAGTTACGATTTTTTGTTGATTTAAATATTTGGTCATTTTGGAGGCCAGTTTCATTTGAAAAGTTGTGACCGCATTTGCCTGCAACGTATCCTTGTAGTACTAACAAAGTGTCTATATAGCATCATTCTACCTCCATGATAGCATGTACCCCTTTTATAACAAAAAAATCTCATTGAATACCAAAATCCACCCGTGCGTGACACCCCGATTAAGCGTGCGTGACACCCCGATTCACCGAGTCAAATCGCCGATAGAGGTGATTTTTTTTTTAATTTACTGTCGGATCATTTTCCGCGAGTTGCACTGTTTTTCCACCAACGTTACAGTTGGCACCACGATACTGTATCCTTTTTCGTGGTTTCAAGTTTCGTGAAGACCATCCAATACCTCTAAATTGATGATGAATTTCCGTCATGCACAATGATGAAAAGCGGTCGTAAACACGGCGATATTTCTAACGTCCGAGTTCGGATATTTTGCATTGAAACGAAGCAAAAATTTATGAATGAATCTAAGATGGCGTCTACAGATTAACGATTAATCCGACGCAGGCGACAACGTGAGCTGCGACGACATTATAAACAGCTAGCCAGGGGGAACGTTTTCGCGAGAACCCGGATGTGAGTGAGTCGGTCACAATCGCGATGTCTAAAGTTAGCTTTTGAAGTGCGCCGCCAGCGGCGGCTTGCGTGAATCTGCCTACCAATGCCTGGCAATGTATGGCAATGGCAATGGCAATGTGTTCTTCCCGACTCCTCGCTAATTAGCAATAGCATGGTGTATTGATAGGCACGTACGAAATGAACGGCCGGTTCGCTTGTAACATGCATGACACTTGACAGGAGGCAAGAAAAATTGTCAAAACAAACATTTGATACATTTCGGTTGTAAATTCCCTTCCAAATGGCAAAATCGTGGTATCAAAGTGTTCCTCAAGAGATACAGATGTACAACTGAGCGGTTAAATATTATGAAATGTTCAAATATATCACAAATTTAGCTCTGAAATATTCACTATTCAAGATTTACGTACTCACCAATTCCGCTCACAAACTCTGCTGGTGGCATGGCGCCTGGCGCGGCGAGAGTGATGGAAAGCCCCTTAAAAAAAATGACGCAATTATAATTTTGTTAGCTCGAGATAGGATGTCGTTGGTGGCGTACTATACGTTTCTCGATGATCGAAGATTAAACTGAATGTTCTATGCGTGGCGCGGAAAATTCATTAGGGTTCCCATGATTTGTTGCCTTTCCGTCAACAAAAATAAAACAAACAAATTATTCGAGTTTGTACAATAATTTATTTAAAAGCGCGTAGTGTGGACGCGTAGCCAAAAAGGGGGCGGCGGTCGCTACCCCATTGTTTCATGTTTTTCTTTAAGTTTTGTATAAATTATAAATTTGACCCCATTTTACCCTTTAAGTAGTTGTTCTGTAGCATTAATCAAAATATTTTCCGGGAGAAGAATTATCCTTCCCCCCCCCACCTCAAAAAAATAAAATAAATAAAAATCCAAAGCCGCCTCACCCGTACCCCCCGGGAGCCGGGACCGTACCCCGGGCCCCGCCGTGAATAATGACTTGGTGCTGCGCTTCGCGCACCTTTAGGTGAGAATGGAAAAATGTATTCAAATGACTGCTTTAAGAAGAGTACTTGTAATTTTCACTTTTCACCAACAGCATTAATTTATTTGAATGTTATTTTTCTTCATTTACAATTGATGTGCAATTTTCTATAGTCGCTTTTGTCAACGGCGGATCTAGGCCCAAAGTTTAGGGGGGGCCAAATGCTCAGTGGAGGGGCGTATTTGCGAGCGCAAAACGTTTCTGGTGGGGTTTGTTTGTTTTGTGGGTCTAGACGACAATACTTGATTTAGTATGAAATTTCAGTGATAAGCTTTGGATTTGAACCCGCAACCTTGTGATTGTAGGCTAGGTCCTGCGGTCTAACCACTTGACTAATGCAGGGTTTCCGGAAATGCTTAGCTTCTGGTTGCTCTGAGCGGACAAATATTATTCATAAATAGATTAGCTTTTTCCACTGTATATGAGCCCTATAATGGTCGTTGAAATACCTGTATGGCAAAATGTGGCGATTGGAGGAAACAACAACAATCAGTTAAAGCAAGAAACTAAAGTTCAATCGATGGACACCGCTTGTGGCGAAGTACTCAATAACCCGAGTGGTGGTTGGGAGACGGTCACGATGAGCTTGAAGGAGGATGAGAGACTCCAGGCGATCCTCTCTCATGGTTGAACGCAAAGCAGTCAGGGTACGCTCCACCTTGGAGAAAATGCGCTCTGACTCTGCATTTGATATCGGGAGTACCGCTAACAAAATGCGTTTTATGCACGCGATGTTCGCGCCAAGTCTAAACGTAGGCCTACATTGCGGACGTTGCATGGCTCACCTAATATCCAGGAAACCCCACACAACCAGTCGCGTGTGCATAAGCCATGCATACAATCACCGTGTACGCCTCGTCTAATGCAGCTTGGCTTAACTGCACAAACTACCATTGCAAATTTTGTGGCAATGTTGGATCGTGAGTAGGATTATGAACACATTCATGTAGCCAATCAGTGTGTTGTAATTTGCATACTTTAACAAAAGCTGAACGTATAAGCAAGACTTAGCTGCACAAGGAGGGCGTAAAGTTGTGGGGTTTTGTTTTGTCTCTCTTTTCCCCTTTTTTCTTCTTTTCTTTTCTTTTTTTTTTTTTTTTTGGGGGGGGGGGGGCGTACAGCTTCGGTTTTTTGGGGGGGCCATGGCCCCCGTTGGCCCCCCCCCTGGATCCGCCGTTGGCTTTTGTACGGAAGCTTATAATGACCATCCGTGTTTATATCTTAGTTATGTTAGTTATCTTGAAAACACTGATTGCCTTTGTCTTTCCATGATAAAGAAAACCTCTGTAACTCGGAAACATGGATGGTCATTTAAGCTTCCGTACTTTTGTGATCTGTTCTCAGTTTTTTAGTTTTCTTTTAAGGAGTTATATTAATGCTACTTCTCTGCATGCGACATACCGTTTCAGTGGGGAACAGGGGGCGTTGCTTTTCAGTGGGAACCCAGAGAGTATGGTTTTTCGCCTTTTCTTTTTTCTTTTGGGGGGGGGGGGGGTGGGCACTATGATAATTTTTTGTGGAGGAACCTTTTGCCCCAGCCCCACCCCTCCCCGTGGCTACGCCACTGCTTCTCTGTATATTAATTTTCTACATTTTCTACAATTTTCTACCCTTTTTGCGTACTGCATTCAACCGTAACGATTGAAGACCCTTTTATGTGAGGTGGCAAATCCACTTTTTAATTGGGGGAACAGTAGGGAACCCATGTCCCCAGGGCCGTAGCGACGAGGGGTGGGGTGGGGGATGGCACCGCCGATATTTTTTCTCAGTCGGTATTTAGAGCCTCAGTACAGTCGGCAAATGAAGCATCCAAGGCACTATAGAACAAGGGTTGCTGCTCAATAATGTTTCAGTCGGCAAACCCCGGCAGAGCTGTGGGTTTGCGGACTGAAAATGTGTCGCGTTTCTAAGCACTGGAGATTTGCCGGGTTGTTTGTTATCAGTTGTTTTTACCTTTGTAATACATTGTATTTTACTCCATTTTTAATTAATTATTATTATTATTTTTTTTATTTTTATAGTATTATTATTAGTATTGTGTCAGTAAATATACCCCCAAAAATGTTTGCCATTCATGGGCGGATCCAGAACATTTTTTAGGGGGGGGCTGAGAATCAAAAACAATTATTTTTCAGTACTACAAAAATTACAATGAAATAATCAAAGGGAGAGAAAAACAAAGCACACTGTGGGAATAGGAGTGCATTCTCTCCTCCCCTCCCCTCCCTCTTTCTCTCCCTTTAAATTTTTTTTTGGGGGGGCTGCCGCCCCCCTTAGCCCCCCCCCCCCCCCGATCCGCCAATGCCATTGATGTCAGTAGGCAAATTGGCTTCCTCACCCTCAAAGAAAATGCCTCAGTGGCGCTACGCCCCTGCATGTCTCCCCTCCCCCCAAGGAATGGGCTAATACGGGCGGGAAAGGACAAAGAGCTAGAGGGACTGGGGGTGGTTAACGTACCCCCAGAAAGGAGATCACCACGCGGGTTGATTGCCAGACTTTGGGTCTCCTCAATGCCTGGTTGAAACTACGACCAACTTTCTGCAAAGATTTATTTTACCGAAGGTATATTATTTTTTACATGATGATGGTGGTAAAGAGGGGTTTCAAAGTAAAGTAGGGGTGGGGGCAGGGGGAGGGGGTTGAAATCTTACAAATCCAAGTTATAACTTTCGTGGCTCTTATTTTTATTCAATGAATTGCCTTGTCTTTTTTCCGTGAAAATTGTCCACAAGCAAGAATCCTAAGGAGGTAAACCTTGCATTTCCCCCCACAAATCACAAGGGCTAATCCTTGTATTTTTTTTATACTATCACAAAGGATAAGCCACAAAATCATAATGGCCTTGGAGATCTTCACTCCCCTGCCCCCCCCCCCTCCCCCCAAATTAAAAAAAAAGGAAGCTTTGCAGTTTTGTTTGCTCAATCACAAGAAGTGAGACTTTTAGTTGTTCTCCTAAACAACACAATGTAATGAGCTGAAATATTCACACATCAGTTTGCATATTAGCTTTATTCATATAAAATGAACAAAGTTCGCAAGTTCAAATCTAGCATCAGTATATTTTTTCAAAGACAGGTACCAAATTATTATTATTATTATTATTATTATTATTATTATTATTATTATTATTATTATTATTATTATTATTATTATTATTATTATTATTATTATTATTATAATTATTATTATTATTATTATTATTATTATTATTATTATTATTATTATTATTATTATTATTATTATTATTATTATTATTATTATTATTATTATTATTATTATTATTATTATTGTTGTTGTGGTCGTCGTTGTCGTTGAATCCCTTAATAGTTGATGAAAGTACATCTAATATTGGAATATTTCTGTTTAAATTCATCTTGACAAAGATCTTTCAGAGTCACCACTCTTCCTGCTTTCCATGATTTATAAAATAAGCATTTGTTATTAATCTTAACGTTAGAGTTATACCATATAACTTCAGAAAGAAAATGCATATAAGGTTCTCCGACTAATTTTTTCGATATTTGAATTGCAACCATGCTTTAACTACATCTATTACAAATTGATCTTTAACAATGTGAAAAGGAAAATCTTTAGGAGCAACATTTAGAGTAACCAAATTATTATCAAGAAGCTAACTCCAGATGGTAAAGGTACCAGTAATACTGAACAAATCCTAGTGTTTTTTGTATTAACAAATTGTGAATGCTTTAGGCCTATTACACTTTTTTTTATTATGACTTAAACTCTGCATTGAGCTTAAATTTTAACAGATTTATTGTTTAATGTATATTGATTCAAAGAAAGTAAGCATACTCGTAGAAGCAGTTTTGCCAATATTACCAATGCTGTACCTTCCCTTATGTATATCTTAATTCAAAGAGAGTAATCATCTTCATAGAAACAGTCTTGTCAACTGTACTGGTTTAAGACTGTTTCTATGTAGTTCTTAATATCAGTTCGGTTGGCGGACTTGAACACAGGTGTGATGTTTGAAAGTTTCCAGTCCATGGGGAGAGTACCCTCAGGTGCAAGTGAAGAAAAGGTGACATGGCACACTTGGAGACTCTCCTACATCTTGCTCCATGGTCAGCTTTTATGGATGACGACAATCCCGATGCATCTTGGGAAGGCTTTATGGACATCTTCGAAGCAGCCATCCATGACAGCATACCCCGTAAGCAGTGTCGCCGCAGTAAGATCTCACCTTGGATATCACAAGATCTTAAAAAACTTATTCACCTAAAGCATAAACTATTCAATAAAGCGAAATACTCCCGATCCAGTTCAGCATGGCTAGATTACAAGAACGTCCGGAATCAGGTGAAATATTCGACTAAATTAGCCTACACTAACTATGTTGATGGTTTATTTGCGACTGCGGACAACAAGCGAAGTTTCTGGTGCTTTGTGAGAGACCAAAGAAAATCCAAGTGTCCTCCAGCCTTCCGTCAAGCCGACAAGGTGATCCACAAGCCTGCTGATATTGCTGAAGCCTTCAATGAGTTTTTCACTTCAGTTCATTCGCGCTCGCCTGCAGTCAATTGTACATCGACTCCACCACCGTGTTCCCTCCTTATTCCCGAACTCCCTCCAATCAGAATCAATCTAGGATTTCTGACCAAATCGCTGCTAACTCTCAACCCTCATAAAGCACCGGGCCCTGATGGAATCTCACCGACAATCCTACGAGCTACTGCATCATCAATTGCTCCCCCATTGTTGCGCTTGATGAATTCTTCACTTGCACAGGGTACTCTCTCCATGGACTGGAAACTTTCAAACATCACACCTGTGTTCAAGTCCGCCAACCGAACTGATATTAAGAACTACCGTCCAATTGCCCTAACTTCCGTTGTTTGTAAGGTGATTGAGAAGGCTGTGGCAGATGGTATTCATGATCATGTGTCCTCCTTTTGCCTTGGTAATGATAAACAACATGGTTTCTCAGCTCGAAAATCGTGTGTGACACAGTTAACTAATGCCATTCACGACTGGGCTTCAATCCTGGACAAACCACGCCCACCTAGAATTGACATTGCTTGCCTAGACTTTTCTAAGGCATTTGACATGATGCCTCATCACACGGTACTAAAAAAACTCGCTTGCAATTTCAACATACGAGGTCAACCTTGGAACTGGTTGAAATCGTTCTTGACTGGGCGTCAGCAACGTGTTATGTATCGTGGCTCTTTTTCATCATGGTCACCAGTCACATCCGGCGTCCCCCAAGGAAGTGTGCTCGGCCCTCTGCTATTCAACATGTTTATCAGCGATATTTCTAATAACCTTTCATCTAAGTGTCTGCTTTTTGCAGATGACACCCTCATTTACCAGCCAATTCTTTCGCCCAGTGATGAACTCCACTTCCAGTCGGACCTTGACGCTCTTGCCCATTGGAGCATATCAAATGGAATGAATCTCAACCAGGGAAAGTCCAAGATAATGCACATGACGCGTACAAAGAAAACAACAGTCCTCCCAATCTACACTCTCCAAGGAATGCCCCTCACAGTTTCCCCTACCTTCAAGTATCTTGGAATAACCGTGAAGAATAATCTAACATGGAATGACCACGTCGATGCTGTTGTGTCTAAAGCCAACAAAACTTTGGGCTTCATTTGGCATATCGCCGGTGGATCATCGTCAAAGGCTCTCTTGTCACTCTACCGAACCCTAGTCTTGCCTGTGCTCGAGTATGGGTTGCCTGCCTGGTGCCCATATACAGCGACGTTGGCCGCCAAACTCGAGCGAGTGCAAAGACGAGCCACTAGGATGATTCTAAACCAGCAGAGAGGAGCCATGACCTACGAGGACAGACTGCATACACTGAACTGGTTAAGCCTTGCAACTAGACGAAACAAACTCACGGTTCAATTTGTCATTAAATGTTTGTTTGGCCTCATTGATTGTCTTAGTATTACATCCCATACAGTAGTCAACACCCGCCACCTGGACACAGTTTCATTTAATCATCATTATGCCAGAACCCAAAGTCTAAGGAACTCCCCTGTTCATGTTTTTCCTCGTATATGGAGTAATCTCCCAATCCACGTTAAGGACTCCTTGATACTTGATTCATTTCAGTGTTTTAATCGTAAATTATGTGCACATTTTCTTGATGGTTAAATGTCTATTTCTGTTTGTCTATTAGTTGCTTTTGACCTAAATTTTGTTATGATTAAATATGAATATTGGTTGAGCGGGGAAGTTTGGCTGAGCCGGGATTCGAGCCCGGGACCTCTGGATTGCCGTTCCAGCGCTGGAACGGTGGTCCAGGGGTCTCGGGTTTGGGTCCTGGTTCGGTCAGATTTCTTTGCTCAACTAATGTCCATTTCAAATTATACCTGTCAGTTCCCTTTCTTTCATGGTTGTTTGTGTGTCTGTGTTACCTGTCTGTCTGACCTGTCTGTCTGTTAATATGGTTGTTTGTTTTCTGTATAATAGTTTGTTAGTTATTTTTGATATTTGTTTGTTTACAATGTGTTGTCTGAATGTTTGTCGTTTGTTTGTTGTTTCTTAATATGGTTGTTTGTGTTCCATTTGTATTTGGCTGTTTGTATAATTGTAATTTTGCTTGTCTGTTTGCATGTGTACGGTATCTTGTCGGGGTGTTCGTGTCTTTGTTTTGATACATTTTTCAGCTTGTTTGTATGTTCATTGCTTACTTGTTTATCACTAATTGTGTTCCTTACTGATTTATATTATTTATGCTACTTTTATATTTTCATTTAAATTCATTTACTTATTTAGCAGATATTTATTTACTTATTTAATTTTTCATATATATTACCCTGAATTATAGCATGTAAAATATATACGTTCTTTTTAATTTCCAGATTTTTTTTATAACTTCTCATATTACTTGTATTTAATAGTTTATTTTTTATTTGGAAAGTTATTTCATGTTACCAACCTAGGATTGGATGACCAGGCTTTCGAGTCAGTGTTTTCACTTTTGTTCATCCTGGCCATCTTAGATTGGATTGTCTCTTCTCTGCTTGTTGAACTCCCTCCCACTTCCCCTCTTCCCCAATCCGCTCCCCTTCTATACCTTCCTCATCCCCTCCCCCACCCACATCTCTTCCCCATCTCATTCTTACCTACCGTACCTATACATCTATTCTTTTTGATTGGTATTTGTTATACAATTTATCTCTCATCTTGACTGTCCCTGATGTATGCCCTTTCTTACTTTGAATGTACATGTTTGTATTTTGAATGTTTTGGCCGAATAAATAATAATAATAATAATAAAAGAGAGTGTAGCTTAGCATTGGGGCGTAGACGTAACTCAAAATCACCAGCGAGTGTCAACCATAAAATAAATAAGTCGGCCAAAGGACAGAGCTCTGGTTTCCAATGTCTTTATTCTACGGTGAACTGTAATGTAAAATACAGAACAAACAATTCTAAATAACTCATAATATAATTGTCCAATAATCAAAAGGTTGAATCAATCCAAGCAATGGGAATAAATGAACGTAAACAATACAATCACCAAGTCAAAACAAGGTGAAAAGGCTATAGAACCATGAATCACTAAATCAAGGGATCGCTCCAACATGTTTGGCTAAGGGTTGTGTTCAATCAAAATCACAAATGCTAAATATAGAGATTGCTCATAGAAAGTAAATCTTTAATTTAAAGGAAACAGTAAAATGCTAAAATCTTAATCTCTCTGAAATGTTGTAAAGATCACTTGACTCTACAGTCTAGCTACAAGATTCATCATAGTAAATGGTGATTAACAATAAAAGGCTAACTCTAAAGATTATCTAAAAGGTTACATTCATCTACAAATAGCCAAGTACATTTCCAATTGTCTCATCTATAAAGCCTCAAAGGTACAGTTGTAAATGTTGCCTAAAAAACTGATAGCAGAATGTCTCCTGGCTGGAAATGACTGACTTTATAAATCTACAAGAGTACAAAGTAAAGAATTACTTACATGACTGTGGTTCTCAAAGGCAAAAATAGGAAAACCGGTGAAGAATTCTGTGTTCAAAGTGAGAGTGCTAAAACAATGTTGACTGTGAGAAACAGGTGTAGCAAGTGCTGAACAATCTCTATACACATATAGGAAAGGGCTGTTGAAACAATCAACTGGCTGTGAGGGGTGGCAAAACCACAAAGAAGTGTGCAAGCCCCAAGGCTATTTCTAGGAACTGAAGGGACCGGCTACTATACGTACGTGTACACAGTATTTAGTGTAAGGGATGGTATTAAATTCAAGGAGGCTCTGTACCCGCTGTATGCTTACTAGAAACTAGTGAAATCATGAAATGGGTAATCTCAGATCATGACATCAACATTACCAATGTTGTAATTCAAAGAGAGTAATCACCTTCATAGAAACAGTCTTGTCAACATTACCAATGCTGTACCTTCCTTTAAAGCACTTTTCTACAAACTAAAACAAACAAAAAATTCAGGGCAGAGCAGTAAGGCTTTTATATACACACCTTTTGATAAATTTATTGAGAAAATAACAAAAGGTTTTCAGATTAATTAGCTGTAATTACTTAATTAAGTACAAGATATTGGGGTCCTGAGTGCTGAATGTCACATTTGGGTATTCATATTGTTAAATAATATGAATTCAAATAATTAAGTTTGAATCTTGAGTTTTTGGAGTTTAATCTTTTAAAATTCAATTGTCTTGACATAATGATAATGTGAATGTGCATATATGCAACTCCTTTCTAATCTGACCCGATATTGCCCGGCATTTTACATTTACATGATTTTATGTTTAAATGATAACAAATAATGACCTTTAATAAGTACTTTGGCTAAATCTAAAACTTCTAGTTCTAGTTGTCTTCTAGGGGCACTTCCGATGAGGTGCTGTGTACCACACCCCGCCACATCTGTCTCGAGGGATCTTGTTGAACCAGGAGAGTTTCCAGGAGTTGGTTATGTGACATGTTTGTCCAAGTTCTGATGTTATTCTGCCATGTTGTTCTGGGTGACCTCGCCTTCTTTCGCCTTCAACATACAGAGCCAAGGAGGACGATGTGAGCAAGGCCAAGGGATCTTGTTGTATTGCTGAACCAGGAGAGTTTCCAGGAGTTGGTTATGTGACATGTTTGTTCTAGTGCTGATCTTATCCTGCCATGTTGTTCTGGGGTGACCTTGCCTTCTCTTGCCTTCAACAGAGCCAAGGAGGACGATGTGAGCAAGGCCAAGGGATCTTGTTGTATTACTGAACCAGGAGAGTTTCCAGGAGTTGGTTATGTGACATGTTTGTTCAAGTGCTGATGTTATCCTGCCATGTTGTTCTGGGTGACCTTGCCTTCTCTTGCCTTCTCTTGCCTTCAACAGAGCCAAGGAGGACGACGTGAGCAAGGCCAAGGGATCTTGTTGTATTACTGAACCAGGAGAGTTTCCAGGAGATGGTTATGTGACATGTTTGTTCAAGTGCTGATGTTATCCTGCCATGTTGTTCTGGGTGACCTTGCCTTCTCTTGCCTTCAACAGAGCCAAGGAGGACGATGTGAGCAAGGCCAAGGGATCTTGTTGTATTGCTGAACCAGGAGAGTTTCCAGGAGTTGGTTATGTGACATGTTTGTTCAAGTGCTGATGTTATCCTGCCATGTTGTTCTGGGGTGACCTTGCCTTCTCTTGCCTTCTCTTGCCTTCAACAGAGCCAAGGATGACGATGTGAGCAAGGCCAAGGGATCTTGTTGTATTGCTGAACCAGGAGAGTTTCCAGGAGATGGTTATGTGACATGTTTGTTCAAGTTCTGATGTTATCCTGCCATGTTGTTCTGGGGTGACATCACCTTCTATCACCTTCAGCAGAGCCCTGGAGGAGAGAGTGAGCAAGGCCAAGGGATCTTGTTGTATTGCCGAAACAGGACAGACAGCTTTGTTTGATTATTGCTGGAATGTGTTCACGTTTTTAATTTGTTCAAGTCTTTTGGTGTGCAAACCTATTGGCTTACAATGACACAGCATCATATCTAACTGACAAGTGTTACCAAGAATACTCCCTTTGATACCAATGATGTCCAAGAAAAATATGGTTTTAACTTGACATTAAATATGGGGTGAGTGGGTAAGCATGCATTTATTTATTTATTTTAATTTTCTTTTGTTGGGAAGAGGGAAGGAGAACATATTGGATCAGTGAATTGTGTGCCTGTGAATTTAGGTTGTGTTCGCCAAAGGAGAATGTCTGCCCTGGTCGGATGGCTTCCCAACTCTGTCAGATTCACCTGGATAAAACAAAAGTACAAAATGAAAAACCTGATAAAAATTATGTTATGATATTGACAGAAAGAAACTAATATGACAATGTGAGGATATCTGCATTCAGACACAGTGCAATGCCACAATCTGTGTAAGGCCTAAAGAGGGCGCTATTTTACACAAAAAACAATTGTCGTCAGGGCACTTTTGCATGCCCTATTGGCTGCATGTACATTCTAGTATTAACAGTTTTCCACTGTTTTTTTTAAATGACAGAATAAAAAACATATTTTTCTAAAGATAAAAAAACATAAGTCCAGGTGTTCTAAAACATAGCAGAGATGCCAACATTGAATTCCAAAAAATAGTAGCATCTATTGAAAACAAAAATCGCAAAAATCTAACGCTAAAAAATGCATGTCCGGATTTTGGGCAATTTCAGCGCCGCACTCGGTGTGAACCCCGCTGGCGGTAGTGGGACTGGGGGCAGAGTAAATTGGAGGAAAATACTCAATGAACAAATTATGAAATTATAACAATGCTAGACGTATCTTATCTTAAAAAGCTCACAATAATGATCTTCCGAATTAGTAATCCATGCATCAATCACGTTAGAAATTTTGATTACAATACTAACTGTTCTCTTTCTTGGGGTCTCGAAGGCAAATAACAAATTGATAGCCTTAGCTAGGCCTAGCCTAGCCCTAGCTCACCTGGGCCCAATTTCATGGCGCTGCTTACCACAGAATTCTGCGCTTACGGCGCCATAAAAAGCGTGTGATTCTATGCGCCGTAAGCGCAGAATTCTGCAGTAAGCAGTGCCTGCTTGCCTGACACTGAAGTCGCACTTGCAATTCAAAGAAGCTTCGAGAAATTAAAAGGTAATACACGTGCGCGATCACAATAATGTGCGCATGTACACGTGTACACACAAGCTACCTCACCGACAACCTCATTCCCCACGGGTATGCTCATTATTCCCCATTTTTTATATGTAATAGAGATCAATGGGTACGATCTTGCAAATAATGTACAGATGTACAGGCAGGGTACAGGTAGGCAGTCGAATCCAGCGCGCTCGATCGCGCTTGTGTGCGATACGTAATCGTGTGAATTCGCCGCTAATCCCTATATCGTCGCTTTTTATCACCACTGCGGTTTATATTTAAAAGGTTGTTGTTTTGTTTTTTCATTTTTAAAATTATTTTTCATCATTTTTATTTCCACTTAATAGTTCATTCATTGTTTGCTTGTATTGTAACTATCTACAATTATACTGGGGCGGCTTGTTTAGCGTATTTCAATGAAGTATAATCGTAGAGTCGTATTCACGGCTCAAAATCGTATTTGCTACGCCCAAATCGTGTATGTTGGCATCTCTGACATAGGGTCCGATATTTGGGAGGGCGAAAGCATGGAATGCAGCAGGAAAATTTCCTGTTTGTATATAACATACAACATAACTTAAAATTGAGATCCTTATGAAAAACATCATGTAATGCATAAAAAGTGCCTCAAATTCCCAACTGATTCAAATTCCTGTACCTTGCCCACCCCCTAGAGCCCCCTACTGAAACCAACCCCAGATATGCAGCGTAATTTTTTGGTTTGGAAATGCAAAAAGTTCTGCAAATAAAATCAAATAGTGAGAGGGGACAACAGTAGTTTTACAAAAATGGATTAGACAAAATGGTAATGTTACCTGAGAGATACATGTAATTACTTCCACCACTTTGTTCACTGTAAACGGAAGTGGAATCGCTGGCTCCAGCGTCATCGTCCATAGAAATCCCTATAGTGATAAACACAAAATAGATCACCTATGTTAAGAAAAGTACAGTACGTTACAGTGCAACGTCACAACAAAAAACCCATTATGAATATTCATTTCGCGATAGACTAATCTGCTGACCAATTTCACTGCATGCACATCTGTACTTGCAGTGTTCTGTATCAAGCATTCGTTTTCTACACTGTCCATTGACGAAGTAACAGTGGTCGGCGTATCCACTATGAGAATGAAATCCACCCTCTAATGAATAGTGTCGTGATAACTTAAAAATTGAAAATGAATGGTTCCAAGTTTCTCCAAAACTTTCACATGTATATCTTGATTCAAAGAAAAAAAATAATGATACTTTTTGGAAGCAGTTTTGCCAACATCACCAATGTAGGTAGATATGTACATGTAGATAGATTTACAAAAATCCAGGTTTATCTGTAAAGGCAATTAATCCAGCCAACTCACCCAAGGAGACACTGCTACTCCTCTCCAGTTGGTCCTCGGAAGACTCTAAATCCTCGGCGAAACATTTAGCAGCACTACCATTGGTGTCTCTGTTCTGAAGGGTGCCCTCACCCTCGGTCTGAAAAAACACCAAAATATGTGTTAGGGGAGGAATTGCTAGTTGGATGTGTGAACAATATCTAAATTTAAAAAAAAATGTACATGTATACATAACAGCAAAATAAACGTCACCCCTAAAAATATTTATTATTTTCATTTTATAATTAATATAATTTGTTTAATGAAGAATATTATGAGTATGGAGTGTAACACGAACACAATGTGGCAAATTTGGTTGACCTGGCAGCCAACCATCCCACAACATTGTATATTTATTATGTTTAATAATATAATTACTTAACAAAATTTAGGGGGTGACGTTTCTTTTGCTGTTATGTGTATGTAAATATATATATATACAATGCAATGCAACATAATGAGGAATAATTCACTCCTCTGCAAATTTTTGGGGTTTTCTGCACCCTATCAATAAAAACAAATTCCATGCCTGTACTGTAACTCTCAGTCAAAAGTTTATCATAATCCTATATTTATCAACTGCACAATACTGGGACTCTGATCAGCCAGCCGCAAATGACACCACCACTGCAACGGCCGACTGCTTCGTTAAAAAGTAACTAGGCTACTCCAGCATGTAACATTTTCTTTTGTGATAATTCCATGACTTTTTGGTATTTTTGAAGATTTCCATGACTTTACCAGGCCTAGAGCCCACTTTTATGAATTTTCCAGGATTACCACAAAGAATCCTGGAGAATATGTGACGCGTTTTGTCAAAACCAGGTGGAATTGGGCAGAGCTACGAACGGAGGAACAGCTGCAAAATGCCTTGGGGGTGATTTTTGGCGATTTTGAGATTTTTGGAAATTTATGATGCTACAAATGTTTAAAATGTTCTGTAAAAGTTTCTAACTGAAATTTTATTGACAAATTATTTTTTAAATACTTTTAGAGAGGCATTTTAATTTCACAAAATGATGCCTTGTTCGAGATTTTGCTTGGAAATGATGCCAAATTTAGTGTAACTTCGAGCTCACTTGCGAACGTAAAATCACATCGCCCCTATACAAATTTGGTATTGCCGGAAACGTCAGACCTTTCGCTAATAAAGGAACTGAATAATTCATTAGGTATTTCCCCAGGAAAATGACATCATCTCAATGTTTTGGACATTCTGATTTCAAATCTTAATAACTTCGCTATTGAATATCCGATTTGAAAAAAGAAAGCGGCATTGTCAAGTGCAAGGTCTATATTTTACTAATATTTCAATAACCCAAAATTTACCTCTTGCCCAATTGTGCCTGGTTTTGACATACGGCATCACATATGTCCAACAATAAGGAGTACATTTTACTCACCGAATTTTCCAATGCAGTATGAACCATAGCTGGCAATCCCTGATTCTGATGGGTCCCTGCTTCTGATGGGTCATCAAGCTCAATGGACTCACTAGTCAGATTACCTGGCACTAAAAGAAAACAAAAACATTCAACACAGAAAATTAAACACACTGATTTTTTTAACACATTGATTTTCTAGTAATGTGACCCGCTTCATCGAAATGAGGAATGTCCCCCAAATTTTGAGATATGGATATCAACTTAAAGAGAATTTAATGGGCTTTCTGATGATACCAAGCAATAATTTTTAGTTCATTTCATTCCTGTGTTAGGATGTGATAAATTGATAATGTAATAATGCAGTCATGCACGTTTTGTGAACTTTGGAAGTCGGAAGCATGTGTTGGGGTCATTCCTCATTTCGATGGAGCGGGTCACATGACACAGAAAATTAAACACAATGATTTTTTTGTTTAACCCTCCTTCTATCAGTAACATTTTAAAAACACTACGAACATGGAAATCAAGCAATGAATATTTCATGAAAACCTGTCTTTTTATTACCATTCTCGTCTTCTGTCTTGTCTTTGATGAAACCAAAAACTGCCTGGCTCTTGGCCGAGTCGTCCACAACTTGACCATGGTTGTTGACATGCTGTTGACTGTTGTAATCCAGGCTGTCGCCTTCAGGGTCAGTGCTCTGAATACCAAACTTGGTCTCAATTAGGCTGGTATCCAGATCATCTCTATAAATACAAATTTAATTGTAATAGTATTTACAGGATTGGCTTAATAGGAGTATAATCTATAAAAAAAAATTATTTTTAGTGGTGGTACCAAACAGTCTGAAAAAAAAACTTTCTTTTATTAAACACAGTGAAATGAGCTGAAACTTCCATAGGTTTCTTTCTGTATATCTTTTTTTTTATTGTTACAGGCCTCCCGGTGCCTTATCTACCAAATATAGTTTTTTTAAAGCAAAATATAGGTTATTATAGGTTTACCAAATTATTTCTTGTGATTATGCAATTCTGAGTACTTTTTGCAACAAAGTACATTACCCCATACCATGTCCGGCAGAAAATGTAAGAGTGGTACACATGTTACAGTTTGGCTACTGTTTTGGCTTCATCTCTTTATACTTAGGAAGTAATTTTTCTTCAAACCCATGAGGATTTTATGAAAAAAATGTGTTGCAGGAAATTAAAAATATAGGTTTTTATAGGTTAATATGGCTAGGTCTTTTTGGGTAAATAAAGGTTCCCATTTTGAAATTATAGGTTTTATAGGTTTCGCTGTGAGGCCTGTTATATAGTATGGTAGTATGGATACATAATAATAATAATAATAATAATAATGTGTGGACTTATATAGCACACGTATCCACCAACTGAGTGGTGCTCAAGGTGCATTATATTATTACCCCTGCTCATAAGGCTCATAAATCATTCCTGAAACCATCTCAGCTCCCTGGGGAGTATACAGCTCAATTGCTGCCATTACAGCGCATATAGGGCTAATCAACCAACTCTGCCCTCACAGGTACCCATTTAACCCCTGGGTGGAGAGAAGCAATTATGGTTAAGTGTCTTGCTCAAGGACACAAGTGTCACGGCCGGGATTCGAACCCACATTCTGCTGCTAACACCAGAACTTGAGTCCGGTAAGCTAGACCGCTCGGCCACAACACTCCACATGTACCAACATTTTACCGATGGTGCACACTGCCTTTGGAAGCCTATTTACACCTTTGGTAGTTTCCACAATTTCAAGAGGGGTATGCCTTGTTTTTCAAACAAACTTCCAAGCCTTGTATAGTTTTTTCCCCTTTAAAACCACAATCTTGACAAATTGTAAATATTGTTGTAGTATTTCCGTCTGAAGAAAAAAAAACTAAAAATGGGTGTTACCTTCCCTAACAGCATAATGAGGAATAAAAAAAAGGGATGGATCATAGAATTTACCGCCAAAAACCAAAGCACTCAGCTCGTTTTGAAGTCATTAATTTGACATTTTGACCATGTTTATTATCTATGCAACTTTTCTTCAGTACTTGCATGTAAAAGTGGTTAATATTTCTGTGTCCAATGTCATTTAATTTACTTTACATATTTTTGCCATGTATGTAAAAAAAAAAACATATTGAGAAGATAATATCGTATATCGATGATATCATGGCCGACGATTATCGACTATCAAAAAAATTCAATATCGTCACCCCTACACTGCATATTACATTGGTCACAAATAAAATAAAAGCTTAACATGCGAACCCTGTCCTCAAGGGTCCAACACACCTTTGAATGTTGTCTTTCTTGTCATCAGCTGTCTCAGGCATCTGATAAAATGACGAGAGATCTGGGGAACTATTTGGATCACTCAGGTTTGGGGAATGGTAGTCCCCCTCCGGAGGCCCTCTGCAGAGGCTGATGTACTGGTTAAGGACCTCGACTGGCATTTCAACGGGGCCTCTGTGTCCTGGGTCTGGCTCCTGGCTGATGGCGCAGACATTATAAAGCTCATCCACTGTTTGAAACAAATTTGTTTTAATAACGATTCATAAATGCCCAGACATCCAGATTGGTTGAGAACCAGCCATAGTATAGTATGGATGCATATCCAACATTTTACAAATTGTATTGTTGTTGTTTTTCCGGCTGAAGAAAAAAATAATAAAAATGGGTGTTACCTTCCCTAACAGCATAATGAGGAATAAACAAAGGGATGGATCATAGAATTGTGACGCGGCAGGATATGCTTTAGCGCCCCCGCTTGTTTGGCTAGCGATGCCCCGCCCAGCGTGCTTTGATTGGTTAGAGCAGGTCACACGCTGCGTGACAAAAGCTATAAAAGCCGCGCGTTATCCGCTTGCGGGAGCTTGAGCGTTAGTTTGAGCCGGCTGGTAAGTTGCCTATTATAGCATGACTAAGGCAGTGAGCAGTGTTGCTCTTTGAGGGACCGTGACGGTGGTGCGGTAAAAGTTCCTTTGAGGGACTTTGCGATCGATAGAGGATTTGTGTGCCGTGACTCTTGCAGTTTTGCGGGAGGGCGACTTCCTCGTAAACTCGGCCCTCATTCGAGTACCACATACCAGAGATGCCAACATTGAATTCCAAAAAAGAGTAGCATCTATTGAAAAAAAAATCGCAAAAATCTAACGCTAAAAAATGCATGTCCGGATTTTGGACAATGTCAGCGCCCTTTTCGGTGTGAACCCGCTGGCGGTAGTGGGACCAGGGGCAGAGTAAATTGGAGGACAATACTCAATGAAAAAATTATGAAATTATAACAATGCTAGACGTATCTTATCTTAAACAGCTCACAATAATGATCTTCCGAATTAGTAATCCATGCATCAATCACGTTAGAAATTTTGATTATTAATACTAACTGTTCTCTTTCTTGGAGTCTCGAAGGCAAATAACAAATTGATAGCCTTAGCTAGGCCTAGCCCTAGCTCACCTGGGCCCAATTTCATGGCGCTTGCTTACCACAGAATTCTGCGCTTACGGCGCCATAAAAGCGATGATTCTATGCGCCGTGGCGCAGAATTCCGCAGTAAGCAGTGCCTGCATGCCTGACACTGAAGTCGCACTTGCAAAGAAGCTTCGAGAAATTAAAGGTAATGCACGTGCTGAGCACAATTATGCGCGCATGTACACGTGTACACACAAGCTACCTCACAGACAACCTCATTCCCCACGGGTATGCTCATTATTCCCCATTATGTAATAGAGATCAATGGGTACGATCTTGCAAATAATGTACAGATATACATTATGTACAGGGTACATGTGGTAGGTAGGCAGTCGAATCCAGCGCGCTCGCGCTTGTGTGTGATATGTACATAATCGTGTGAATTCGCCGCTAATCCCGCTATTGTCGCTTTTTACCACCACTGCGGTTTACATTTAAAAGGTTGTTGTTTTGTTTTTTCATTTTTAAAATTATTTTTCATCATTTTTATTTCCACTTAATAGGTCATTCATTGTTTGTTTGTATTGTAACTATATACAATTATACTGGGGCGGCTTGTTTAGCGTATTTCAATGAAGTATTATCGTAGAGTCGTATTCACGGCTCAAAATCGTATTTCCTACGCCCAAATCGTGTATGTTGGCATCTCTGCACATACTCACGAGCCTGACTGGCTGCATTCTTGGTATGCGCTGGTTGTGTATCGTGGGGTGCGCTGTTATAACCGGGTAGTGTCACATAGCCTGTACGAATAAGACAATTACAATACGCCCTCTATTGACAATCAGGAAGGAAGAGTAAATAAACCGGTGTGTCTTAAGATCTGTATTGTAACTCTGGTGTCCATCTTGCCCTCCTTTCTGAGTCTGAGTACCCCCCTTAGTTAGTAGAGGTTGACGACTGCATCTACCGATACCGGGACGGTATATTTCCATCCCAACGGACTCGTCCCCAGCCGCTCGGGGACTTTCCGGTCAGCCGTCCGTGCCGCACCCTGTGGAGGAGTTGCACTCGGTGCAAACGCTTCCGCGCCGGGGGTGTGACGTCACAAATGGTGTCAGAAGTGGGATTGTATTGGTGTGATCTGGTTTCTGTGTTGATAATTGTTTTGGTATTCGGCCGTGCGTAAGAACGGTTGTCAGTAATTGATGAACGCTTTATTGGGTTATTTAGCACTTGGTCTGATTTTGGCTTGTCTAATCTTGGTGATTGTAGTTCTTTGTCTGTGGGCAAATACACAGCGCCAACAGCAGAGGAATTTCCTGGAGCAAAGACCTATTGCAAGCCGTAGTATCCTGCGTGAACAGATTACTACAGTATGAGTAAAGCTGAGACAACCAACCCGGGTTGTGGAGAGGACCTGCATCGGTCCCGGGTTGAGGTTCAGTTGTTACAGATGGAGAAAGCTCAATACTTGGAGCAGATTTCAAGGTTGAAGACAGCTTTGAAGAAGACAAAAACGCCTGAATCAAGTCCCGTCGGGGATGCTCAAGAAGGTGTGAAGAGATTATATAAACGTATAAGGGAGGACTCGGATGTTGAGTTCCGCCTCCCAAGCCGGAGTTTGGTGGAGACTTCTGGGTATACTTCAGCGGAAGAGGGTGAAGTTAAGTCGTTAAAATCCCATCTCAAGGAGAAAGATGGTGAGTGTAGTTTATTTGATTGGACAACTCCGAGAAGAGACAGGGTCTCCAGTCCAGTCCCCCTTTCGGTAGAGAGGGCGGGTGTCAGTATGAACCCCTTTGTCGATGCAGCAAGCATGGCTGACGTGAACAAGCTGCACAGTGATGTATTGAGTTTTGCTACACGCTCACCTTGTATTGAGGCTGATAGCACGGTGGCTGATGAATTAAGAAAAGATAAAGCGGGACCTTACCCGCTGAAGAGAGATGTAAGATTCATCGAGAAGAATCGTGGGGGCGAGAGAGTCTTGGGGGCTCCTCGCCGCCCAAATATTGTACCCGATAGGTACAATGGCAAAGTCTTGTGGAACGAGTACTTTGGGCATTTTGAAAGTTGTCGAAGGGTAAACCAATGGGATGAAGAACAAGCTGCTGAATACTTGGCTGCAAGTCTTCAGGGAGATGCTATCCGCATCCTTGGTAACCAACAGGGGCGAAAGAGGACATATGACGAGATGGTTAATTTGTTACAGAGGAGGTTTGGGCCGGGTCATCAGGCAGAGAATTTTCTCGTTGAATTGCGTCATCGTCGGCAGAAGCCTAAAGAAACACTTCAAGAGTTGTGTCAAGCAGTCCATGAGTTGGCTGTAGGCCACCTGAGATCCCCGAGGAGGCAAGGGATCGGTTAGAAAAGAATCATTTTGTAGACGCTGTGTCTGATCAGTTTGTGCGTGAGGGCATATTCCGGGCAAGGCCAAGGGACTTGTCGGAGGCATTACAGGCGGCCCTTGAGACCGAAGGTTTTCATAAGGTGGAGACGCATCGGACGATGGAAAAGTTGGGTAAGTTTGCCCGAGGGTCAGACAGAGACGAGAGTGATAGAATTCAGTCGATTGAACGAACTCTAAGCCAGCAATCAAAGTGTGTGAACAGTCTGTCTCAACAGATGGAGAAGATGCTGGGCGTGCTGATACATCAACAACATACGAAGCAGGCATCTGGTATGGTACCCGGAAAGTTTAATGGTTCACAGCCTCATGTGAGAGGAAATAAGGCAAATATGAGTTGCCATAATTGTGGTGTGCAGGGACATTTTGCGAGAGAATGCACGCAACCAAGACAAAAACGCCCCCTTCTGCAGGGAAACGAGAACCAGCCGACCGGTGGGCCCCCGGAAAGGCTGGGAGGCGACCAGGGCCCACAGTAACGAAGAACAGAGGAACGAACACAGGGACAGAGAATAATGATGTAAGTCACGTAGTGGCGACGCCCTTAATAGGGCCGGCGCATGGGTTGTTTGTAGAAGGAGCGATTAGGTCGATCACATTCCCGTTGTTAATTGATACTGGTGCAACAGATACATTGCTTAGTATGACATTGTATCAGCTACCGGTGGAACAGAGACCTGTTTTGTTGAATTGTACTTCAAAGATAGGACAGGTGGACGGCAGCCCATTAAAGGTATACGGTTGGGCGTGGCTGGACTTGCAGATTGGTAGGACGGTGCATCAGGTGAAAGCTCTTTTTGCTGATATATCGGTGTCCGCCATGTTGGGAATGGATTGGTTGCTAGCAACCAAAGGGAGTTTGGACTTCCGGAGATTAGAATTAAATGTCAACGGTGAGAGAATAAGGTGCACAGGGTCAACTGGTAGTTCATTTGTTGGACGAGTTGTAGTGGCTGAAGCTACGGTGATTCCAGCGGGTCACGAGGTTGTTGTAGAGGGGACTATTGTTGACAAACATGAAGGACTAAGAGGGCCCGTCATCATTGAACCGATTGAAGGTGGGGGACGACTTTGTGAACAAGGTCTAGTGTTGGCCAAAGCTCTAATTGATGTACCAGCCGAAGTGGTACCCATCAGGGTTCTAAATACCAGTAAGGACAAGCGTGTTTTGCGTGCGGGCACAATCGCGGCTACAGTCACACCTGTTGAGCTTGAGAGTCTCCCCATCAATAAGGGCACGCATGGAGCACGTACCGATGTGCTGCCTAGTGACTTACAGAATCTATTCGATAGGAGTAGAGAGAATTTGGACCCCTCCGAACAGGTGAAGTTGAGGGATTGTTTGATAGAGTTCCAGGACGTGTTCTCTTGGGGTGACGATGATATCGGTCGTACCGATGTAGTTAAGCATAGCATAGACACCGGGAACGCCCGCCCTGTTAAGCAGAGGCATAGGCGGCACCCCGTGTGCAATCAAGAAGAGATTGAACGTCAGGTGGAGGGCTTAAAGAAGAGAAAACTTATCGAGGCGTCTGATAGTCCATGGGCGGCTAACGTGGTGCTGGTGAGCAAGAAAGATGGGTCAAAGCGTTTATGCATAGATTACCGAGGGTTGAATGCAGTTACAATAAAAGACGCTTACCCTGTTCCAAGGATTGACGAGACTCTGGATGCCCTGCATGGTGCCAAGTGGTTCTCGACCCTTGATCTCACAGCGGGCTACTGGCAGGTGGCTTTGGACGAGGACGCTCAACAGAAGTCAACTTTCGTGGTGCGTAATGGGTTGTATCGATGGAAAGTCATGCCATTTGGCTTAGCTAATGCACCTGCTACATTTGAGCGACTCATGGAGAAGGTGTTAACAGGTCTACAATGGGAGACGTTGTTAATATACCTTGATGACGTCATTGTTTTTGGCAAGACAGTTGAGGACGAGTTGGGACGCTTACGTATTGTATTCGAGCGACTGAGGGGCGCTGGACTTAAACTAAAGCCCAGTAAATGCAATCTATTTCAGAAATCTGTGACCTACTTGGGGCACATTGTGTCAAGTGAGGGGGTCGCAACCGATCCCGCTAAGATTGAGGCCATAGCTGATTGGCCGGTTCCAACATGCGTCAAAGAATTGAGGAGTTTCATTGGTCTGGCTTCGTATTACCGAAGATTCATCAAGGGTTTTGCAAGTATTGCTAGTCCACTGCATGCTTTGACGTCTAAGTCCAAGGAGTTTGTTTGGGATGACACCTGTCACGTGGCATTTTCTAAATTGAAGGAGGAGCTTCTGAAATCTCCAGTACTGGTCTACCCATCACCGAGTAGCGAGTACATCCTAGATACGGATGCTAGTGGAACTGGTATAGGGGCAGTATTGTCCCAAATTCATGATGGTGTAGAAATGGTTGTCGCTTTCGCAAGCCGGAAGTTGAACAAAGCTGAAAAGAACTATTGCGTCACTCGGCGAGAGTTATTGGCAGTCGTGGCCTATCTTAAGTATTTCCGGCAATATCTGTATGGTCAGAAGGTAACAGTACGGACGGATCATGCGTCCCTACGGTGGTTGATGAAATCAAAAGACCCGGAAGGTCAACTTGCCCGTTGGTTGGAGGTCGTGTCAGAATATGACCTGACAATTCAGCACCGCCCTGGTGCTAAACACGGAAACGCCGATGGTTTGTCGAGACGGCCGTGCAGACAGTGCACTCACTGTGGGAGTAATGAACCAATTGAGGGAGAACTGTCAACTTTGACCCCTAAGGTCGAGTCAGCGGCAAGGGTTGCCATCTTACAACCGTCGCTTAGTAATGAAGACATAAGAAAAGCTCAGATGGCAGATACGTCTATTCGCTGGTTAGTAGTTGCCAAGAGTGAAGGAAAAGAGCGCCCTCCTTGGAAGGAGATAGCTCACTTGTCACAAGCCAGTAAGACATATTGGTCTTACTGGGATCAATTAGAAATAAGGGATGGTGTACTACACCAACGATGGGAGTCAGACGATGGTGGTTCTATACGATGGAGGATGGTGGTACCAGAGCGATTTAGGCAGGAATTCATTGACGAGTTGCATGGTGGGATGCTCGGCGGCCATCTTGGGTTAAAGAAAACTCTGTCTTGTGTAAAACAGAGATATTTCTGGTCGGGCATGGCGGCTGACGTAAGAGCCTGTCTCCGCCGTTGCAGCAAGTGTGCAAGGAGGAAGTCCCCTCCAAAGAGGCGGATTGCGCCATTGCAACAATACAATATAAGAGGAACTATGGACAGGGTAGCCATGGATTTAGTGGGTCCCCTTCCACGGACTGAGGATGGGAACAAGTGGATTCTTGTTGTGGGAGATTACTCCACCAGATGGATGGAGGCGTATGCGCTTCCCGATGCCAGGGCTGAGACAGTTGCCACTAAATTTGTCAACGAATTTGTATGTTGATTCGGAGTGCCGAGAGAGGTCCATTATCAAGGGACCAACTTCGAATCTGAGGTTTTCCAAGAGATGTGTCGAATTCTGGGTATCAGTAAGACTAGGACAACGGCTTACAATCCTAAGTCAGATGGCCTCATAGAGAGGTTTAACAAAACTCTCATTAATATGGTGTCACTGATGATCCAACCCCACATGGGCCAACGTGACTGGGATAAATATCTTACATTCGCTACCGGTGCGTATCGGGGTAGGCCGCAAGAGAGCACGGGGGAATCCCCAAACATGATAATGCTTGGGCGAGAGGTGACTCTCCCGTTGGATTTGACTGTAGAGCAACCTGCTCTGACAAAGGAGGAGGCTAGCACTGATTATGCGAAACACTTAAGGAGCCATATTCAGAAGGCTCATGACAGGGCGCAAGTATGCTTGGGCAAAAGCTTAAGGCGCCAGAAGAAAAACTATGACCGAAGAGCATCCGAGGCTGGCATTCAAGAGAATGAGTTTGTGTGGTTGTTCAACCCCGCAAGACATAAGGAGATTTGCCATTAACTCAAACTTAAGTGGGAGGGGCCATACCTTGTACTTAAGAAATTGTCGGATGTAGTTTGTCGAATACAACGATCAAAGGGAGCAAAGCCACGCGTAGTTCACGTGGACAGACTAAAACCCTATCAGGGAAACCTTATTGATCCATGGGACACTGTGGCAGTGGGGGACCGCGAAGAGAATGTAGTCTCTGATGAAGGGATACAGGTAGAATCATGTGACCTCCCTGAGCAGGAGGATGTAAATAGGCTTGTGACACACAGTGGTGATAACCGGGTGCCCCATCCAAACCAGGGTACACCAAGATGTGGTGAAGCTGGAAGGTATCCTAGAAGGACACATAGATTGCCCTTAAGGTACTGTTAAATGTTTCGAATATTGTAAATGCCTATAAATAATGATGTTGTTCTATTGTTTTGGTTGTTGAAGATCCTTGAATCAAGATGGAAGCTGCGAGAACATTCAAATGTCCCAAGTGCCCCAGTTCATTTGTAAAGTTGAGAGGGTTGCTCCGCCATAAGCGGCTGAGCCATGGACCTGCACTGTACATGTACTGCCGGAGGTGCAACTTCTTCGATAAGCGAAGGGACAACCTAAAAAGGCACTACAAGGCCCGTCATCCGGAATGCATGAAAGAATTTGATGAGATACATGTGGAGCCAGCAAGGCCGGTAGAAGAAGATATGGACGCCCTTAGTTCCGGCAAGGGTGCGGCGGTAGAGGTTCGCAGGGTATGTCAGGAGGCTGAGCCATTGTTGGAGCAAATGAGTTGGATGCCTGCGTTGATATCTCCTCTGGCGGGATCATCCCAACGGGTTACACAACACACGCAGGAAGCACCTGTTGCTGATGATGACGCCCTAAGTATCGCCACATCCATGCCCCCGTTAGAGTCCCTGTCGGATATGGAGGACAACATAACAACTCTAATCCCGGCGCCCCCTTCTTCGACACCAAGGGCCCCTACTCCACCTGCTGCCAAGCCTTCCCCTCAGCAGTCCAACCCCCCTCCTGGAACAACACACCCACGTATACAGATCTCCCCACAACGGCCAAGGATCCCGAAACTGGCCACCATCGTGGAGCACGTGCAGACCTACACGTACGTGGACAACATTTTGATTCATCGTGAAGTAAAGCAACGTTCCTACCTCCAAGACGTCCTCGTGGATTGTACCTTTGCATTAAACAAGAGACATTAAAACCTCGCGTTACCGGTCCATCGGTTTAGCATATTAAACACTGTTCTTGCCTTTTGAAATCGGGTACTTAATTACTTGCAATCTTTGTATAATATTTAATTAATAACCAAATTGTTGTATTGATTACCTTTAAAAGGATACCAAAGATAAGTGGAATTGACATATAGGTTTGATATAAGGATTATTGTGTACTTAAAACTGAAGTGTGTGTTCATTATATAAAACAACTTTTGGATAAAGATTTTCTTTAGGTAAGGAAACTATGTATTTCTTATATCTTTTGTGCTTTATTGTTGTATTACAGGTTTATATAGAATTATGATAAAGAAACTGTTGTTTAAGTGTTCTTAAAGGTGTTATACAATAAATAAATAGGTTCGGGTTTGAAATGTACATCCTGCCGCTATTTAGGATATCGGCTAATCTGAATGGGGACATTTCTGGCCTGTCAGGAGGCTTTGTGACGCGGCAGGATATGCTTTAGCGCCCCCGCTTGTTTGGTTAGCGAGAGCTGCGGATGCACTGCGTACAGCAGCGATGCCCCGCCCAGCGTGCTTTGATTGGTTAGAGCAGGTCACACACTGCGTGACAAAAGCTATAAAAGCCGCGCGTTATCCGCTTGCGTGAGCTTGAGCGTTAGTTTGAGCCGGCTGGTAAGTTGCCTATTATAGCGTGACTAAGGCAGTGAGCAGTGTTGCTCTTTGAGGGACCGTGACGGTGGTGCGGTAAAAGTTCCTTTGAGGGACATTGCGATCGATAGAGGATTTGTGTGCCGTGACTCTTGCAGTTTTGCGGGAGGGCGACTTCCTCGTAAACTCGGCCCTCATTCGAGTACCACATACTCACGAGCCTGACTGGCTGCATTCTTGGTATGCGCTGGTTGTGTATCGTGGGGTGCGCTGTTATAACCGGGTAGTGTCACATAGCCTGTACGAATAAGACAATTACAATACGCCCTCTATTGACAATCAGGAAGGAAGAGTAAATAAACCGGTGTGTCTTAAGATCTGTATTGTAACTCTGGTGTCCATCTTGCCCTCCTTTCTGAGTCGGAGTACCCCCCTTAGTTAGTAGAGGTTGACGACTGCATCTACCGATACCGGGACGGTATATTTCCATCCCAACGGACTCGTCCCCAGCCGCTCGGGGACTTTCCGGTCAGCCGTCCGCGCCGCACCCTGTGGAGGAGTTGCACTCGGTGCAAACCCTTCCGCGCCGGGGGTGTGACGTCACAGAATTTACTGCCAAAAAGCAAAGCGCTCAGCTTATTTTGAAGTGATTAATTTGAAACAAATTTGTTTTAATAATAATTCATAAATGCCCAGACAGTTAGATTGGTTGAGAACCAGCCATATGGGAAATTTTACTGGTCTTAAACGGCTGTTAAAAACCAGCTGAGGCTGGATCTTTTAAAGCGCATTACGTGCCTGCTGCTTTGTCTTGCAAGACGTGCACTTTGAGCCAATCAGAGGGACATTTTACCAATGGTGCACAATCCCTTCAAACAGACACTCACCAAGATCATATGGAAAACTTTCCAAGACTTGAGATGCTGATGGACTCTGACACATGTCCGTCTGTAGGCCACTTTCAATAAAAGCTGCCACTCGTGGGTGTGTATTTGTAGGAATATCCTGTAGAGAAAACAAAAGTGAAAAGTAATTCATCCATTGACACAAATACAATTATTTAGCAGTATTAATTAGATGTTTTTGGTCTTGGTTTGTTTATTCATTAATGCACAAATCTAAATTTGGAATTAGACCCTGCCCATCTGAAATAAAACAGGCTCATTTCCAGTGAGGTCCTTGTATGTACTACTGTTCAACTTATGTAGTTCTTGCAAACCTGCAAGACTTTCTCGTTGGACTTGAGCCCAATTTGAGTCCGATTTTCAGTGATTAAACCGACCAGGACTCTAAATTTGCGACTCAACTGAAAGATAAACTGTAGCGTACAACTGTAAAGGTATAATAATCACCTATGCCTCATGAGTTGATAGCCACTCGGTATTGAACTACCTACAGAGAAGTGTTAATAAATGTGTAATTGTTTTGCAAGGGGCAATCCCAAGGGGCAATCCCAAGGGGCAATCCAGGTGATGCCACCGAGTGTGCCCACTTGTGTATTAGGACAAGTATAATCAGTAGGCTTGTAAAATATTCGGGCTTCTAACGCACCAACGGTCTCTCAATAATATAAATTAAGCAGTGTACTGTACACTCCTTGGACTAGCAAAGTTCACCTGCTTTTTTTTTTTTTTTTTAGAAAGTACTTCAACATAAAACACTTTATGCATGTAATTTTGATTACAATTCTGTATGGTATGTTGATTCCTGTATCGAAATTGTCACCACAATTTCTGGCGTCACTCAAGCCTAATAACCACCCACCTTCAAAACATAACCCACTTACATTATTAAACCGACACCTGGGAGGATGACCACTGATGGCATATTTCAAAGTGATGAAGCTACTCCACACATCTAATTTCTCTGTTGAAGGGAAAAGAAGAATATTTTTGTGTTCTTTTGTTATGAACCTCATTTAAACCCATGACATGACAAACATTATTTAGTACTGATGCAATAATGAATTGATATATGCATAGTCATGTTACCAATGGTGTATAATGTGATGCGAAGGAAAACATTTGTTCAATGTTAAAATCATTTTATACATATCAAATGAAAAATATCAAATGACAAGGAGGTGTGAGTTATACAAAAACAATATCGAGTGTCTTCACTTCGTTCAACGGGAGCATTCACAATATCACTCAGTAACATATGGACTGTTCCATTTTCACTTCGTTTTGCATCATGAAAATGGAACAATCCAGATGTTACCTATTGATGTAATACCAGCTCCCATTGGACTCAAAGACTCCCAATATTTGTATAGTAGTGTTACGAATCTTACCCTTTGATTTTGATTAATATTAGCACCCTCTATTTCACTTCTTCCACTTCCAATATTTTGCTTACGATGCAATTTCAAGCAGTCTAGTCCCAGGGTTTGTTTCCCGGACCCTCGATTGTCCGGTATGAATATGCAATCCATACAAGGCCGCTACTTTTGCTCATGCATATCCAGCGCTAACGCAATGTGTAATGCAACACCCACGAGAGCCTTGTGTGCGTGCCACACCCTCCCGCCACGTGGCTTGGAGCCGTCCTTTGGACTTTCCTTGCAGTCCACCCTACACACGAACACGGTTCGTGGGTGTAGCACGACCAAACAGTCACTGTGACTGGTCCACTCAGTCATAGGCCTTGGTCCGCTTGCCATGCTCCCATGCGCAACTGCTGCTCCACTCATGCAATAGCTTAGCACCCCAGTAAGCATCGTCCCTAGAACACGCCCAACCTTCTGAGTTGTCACTCACTTTACTTTCATGAAACAAGGACCTGTTGTATACCATGATTTTGCACACGATTCTACCCTTAGACGTGGAAGGCAAGCTTCTCATTGGCTAAGACGCTAAACTAGGCTAATGTTTTATTCATTCCTCGGTCCCACATTTCTAAATAAACCCAGAGATTTCCTGATCTCGGGGAAGTGCGGTTCCGAATGATATCTGTGCGACTCAATCCGATCCATGACAGTGCGGTGTACCAAACTATTAGAGTCCAGTGCGTTATTCATTGAACCAATGGTGCAGTGCGTCGATATGATCATTGGTTCGCCTAGCTAATGAGGTCTAATACACACTCTGGCCCCGTCCCGACACCCCGTGTAGCCAAGCCCCGGTGGTCCCCGTCATCGAGACTGACCAGCTGTCTGTCTCTCGGTGTAGCAGTGCCCGTACCGTATACCGAGTGACAAGACGCACGAACGAATGATGGTCCTGGCTGTATCCGATCCCTTTGTAGTTGGTATTACTCGTACACACCATTCGGAACTCGTATTATGTCTAACTATTAAGTCTAATTATTGAACTACGCTATCACTCTTTTTATATACACCGAGGGCCATTGACCATATATGTGGGGTCATAAATCATCTCCCGTCTCCAAGACTGACATCCGCTAGACCAATTTTATTACTACTTCGACCTCCCCTAAATTATAATCTAAACACAATACCCCCACTGTTGTAAGTGACCAGTTCCATGAGCATATATATATTCTTGAGATAAGGAAGCTCTCTCTCTCTCTCTTTCCTAAGCTCTGGTCAAACCCACATCTACGACATAGTTATACTTCTTGTTTTAGCCAGTTACCGAATAAAATATTCATAGAGCCCAAGAAGCTTCTTCTATAACTTGTGTAATTTCTTCATCTTGTAGCACCCATCATTTAAAAGTGTTAAACTAGATAAAAATTGTAGCTTTGCACAGTGAAGAGGATAAGTTAGACTAATTGCGGTGACACCATGTGAAATTCTCTATTGAGTAGTAGTTCTGAAAAGAACTGGAGGTTACAACTCGATGTTTTGATCAGTATGCTCTGATCGTCCTAGATGATCAGAGCATACTGATCGTAACGTTGAGTTATAACCTGCAGTTCTTTCAGAACTAATTACTACTCAATAGAAAATTTCACATGGTATCACCGCAATTAGTCTTACTTATTTATATACCGTATTTTCCTGCGTATAAGACGCTCGGTGTATAAGGCGCATTACCCCAGAATCGGGGGAATGTGATTAAAGTGTCAACGTACAAGGCGCACCGCCGTATAAGGCGCACCATGACCGCTCAATATATAGTGCAGTGCATGCCAGAAGCGCTATAACGACCATGCCGCCACCACCACGCCGCTGGCCGTACTAGGAAAGTAGTCTGGTTGCGGCCCAAGTGATCCCGCGGTGTTGTGCGTAATACACTGTGATTAATAATCGAGGTGAAAAACAGACACGGCAAAAGTTGACAACCTTGCACACATCGCATAGAGACTTAGTCATTAGAAAGCGTTGTAGATAAAAATGCGCGATCGTGTACGATGTTGGGCATGCTATTTTTAGAAACAGGGGATTTCTGCTTTTGGTACGACACACGTGAGGTCTTTCGTGAGTATTATTTACGGTGAATGAATGCATGAAAATCTTGCGCTAACGACCTTCATTGGAAAACACGGCCGCTTTGTTAGGTTGAGGTCCACCGAAAGTTACACAAGCGGTAATCATCACTTTGATCTCAAGCGACACCAGATAAGGCGCACCGTTAGATAAGACGCAGTGACGTTTTCGTACCTTTGAAAGTCAGATAAGCCGCGTCTTATACGCAGGAAAATACGGTAGTAGTTGTTGTCAGAACCACAATCTTAAAATATATTCTTACTTACTTGGAGCCATGTAGAATTCTGTTCCTTCTGGGTCCGATGTGATGATAGGACAAGGTGGCAGTTTTCTTGCTAGACCAAAATCAATCAATCGAATGCGATCATTTCCATCAACCAGGATATTGTCAGCTGTAAAGTATACAATATAAAAATATTTGACATAAAAGATATTTATTTTCAGTGTTGTTGTTTTTTAAAGGGAGGGTAGATATTTTGGTAATATTAGAAGTCTATTACCTACAAGTACTCATGCCAGTCTTGTAATAATCTAGTCCACAGCATTGTACTCCAAGAACAATGGATTTAGGCCATTAATTATTTTACTTCTCTCCACAACAATTCAAAAAGCACACAGAAAATACATCAAAAACCAAATAATCATTCAAATTAATAAAAGTGGAGATGGCAAGACTGAGGAGGAATTGTTCAATTACTCTAACAAAAAGGTTCCGTCTTCCAATGAAAATGTACAATAAATAAATATAGAAATATGAACTAAAATTTAAACACATTACAATGAATGACCAGCATTCTATTAAAAACATTGAAAGGCCTCAAAACAAGCAGTGCAAGGGTGACTTGCCATGTGCACAAGATGTACACAAGATGTACATACATACACACACACATTTAATACGTACTGCGCTGTAAATGCACCTATCAAGTGCTTGTATTCGAATATCTAGCTTGTTTATTTAGGTAAAACTTGTAGCTTTGCATGGTGAGGATGATAAGTAAGACTAATTGCGGTGACACCATGTGGAATCTCAATTGAGTAGTAATTAGTTCTGAAAAGAACTGGTGGTACAACTCGACGTTTCAATCAGTATGCTCTGATCGTCCTCAGGAGAATGCCGAACTCTGGAAAATGCTGCTGCTTAAGTAGACTGCTGGAGGATCATCCCATGAATGGATGCAGGAGGATTAGTTCGTTGAGGCGCGCAGGCGGGAACTGTTGAGACTAGGATCCTAGGGGTTGGGGGAGAGGAGTGTGTGCTCACTGAACTGAATCAGTTGTTAACAAGCACAGGGGATGGAGGGTGGTTGACTTAGGATATAGGAGATCCCTCAGTCTGTGGTGGGTTATGGACTTTGGATATAGAAGATCCTTCAGTCCGTAGTAGTGGTCGCCAAATGTCGCTGATGTAGAAGCCGATGTCCTGTGGCACAGTGTCTTGTTTGACGATCTCAATGGCCTCTCTGATGCATCTGGGGTGCCATGTGTCGATGGGTGTGATGAGTTGGGTTGCCTGCCAGTCGATTTGGTGGTCCTTGATGTGCGAGTGCTTGACGATGGCGGACTTCTCGAAATCTCCTCTGCGGCCGTGTGCTCGGTGTTCCTTCAATCTGATGGGAGGTTGCGTCCTGTTTCAGCGATGTACACCTTACCGCACTCACAGGAATCGCAGACTCCGCTGTGTTGTTTGGGTCTGGTTTGTCCTTGTGGGTGTGTAGAAGTCCTTGAGTTTGCTGGGGGCTGAGTGGAACACATCGATGCCTGCTCGTCGGAGGATGCGCTGTAGTTTGTGAGACGTCCGAACCTAGATAGGGGAGACAAGCAGAGAGGTTAGATTACTTACCTTGCTTTCGGGTTTGGAACCGGCTTCGCTGTGCTTATCTTGCTGGGGTTGTAACCATTGCGTTTGAGGGTGGTTCGGATGTGCTGTAGTTCCTTGGGAAGGCTGTCCTTGTCACAAATGTTGTAGGCGCGTATGAGAGTACGGTTGACCGATGACTTGATGCTTGGGCGATGGAAGGAGCGCTGGTTCAGGTACCGATGTTGGCATTTCCAGAAACCCAGACGGCTCCCTACACCACCACGTCTACAGAAAGCCCACGCACACAGATCGGTACCTGAACCAGCACTCCTTCCAAGTTCCATCACCCAAGCATCAAGTCATCGGTCAACCGTACCCTCATACAACGCGCCTACAACATTTGTGACAAGGACAGCCTTCCCAAGGAACTACAGCACATCCGAACCACCCTCAAACGCAACGGTTACAATCCCAGCAAGATCAGCACAGCGAAGCCGGTTCCAAACCCCGAAAGCAAGGTAAGTAATCTAACCCTCTCTGCTTGTCTCCCCTATCTAGGTTCGACGTCTCACAAACTACAGCGCATCCTCCGACGAGCAGGCATCGATGTGTTCCACTCAGCCCCCAGCAAACTCCAAGGACTTCTACACACCCACAAGGACAAACCGGACCCAAACAACAGAGCGGGAGTCTACCGGATCCCCTGTGAGTGCGGTAAGGTGTACATCGGCTAAACAGGATGCAACCTCCCCATCAGATTGAAGGAACACCGAGCACACGGCCGCAGAGGAGATTTCAAGAAGTCCACCATCGTCAAGCACTCGCACATCAAGGACCACCAAATCTTCTGATATAATGCATCATTTTCAGTGGTGATTTTTTTTAAAGAGAGGTTACACTATTGGTAATATAAAAAGAAATAAATGATTAGCAGGTATGTTTTTTTTGCCAACTAAATTAATTTTTGCATATCAACTTCATGAAAATTAACCCCTGTAATTGAAAACAGGGCATCACTCGCAATCAACAGATATGTGGCTTTATTTACATTTAATATCCAGATGCACAATATTTTTCTCATGCAAAAAGACAAGAGCCCGAAGTAGTTGTTCCATGTAGGCCAAAGCTCTCCCCTGCCCGAGGACACCCTCATTGATGAGCTCCTGCAGTGTCTGGCTGCCGGGTTGGTATTCAGAAAAGAAGAAGACCATGTCTCCGGTCCTCACAAGGCCCAGGAGGCGGAGGATGTTGGGGTGTTCCAGACCACACAAAAGCAGGGCCTCATTAGGGGCAAATTTCGTCAATGGAACCTGAAAAATAAAACAAAATAAAGTTGACATAGTTCACAGTATTTTTCCCTACTGCAAAGGAATGTTACAATAGTATAACACCACTATATGCTGAACATTTGACAATACTGAATACTGTTTACTGAATTGATATTACAGCCATGAATTTTGCATATCTGCTTTTAGACCAAAGATCTGACATCACGCTTTGAGGCTTGTGAAAGATGCCAGATACCAGCCTCTCAGTATCATGGAGATTCAACTTTGACCTTGGTTGGTTGATAGCACAGGTGCCTTGAAGCGTGACGTCAGATCTTCGGCACAAACATATCCAATGAAATCCATTGAATGGTACACCCTATTATTGATAGGATCAAGACAGGGGACCAATCTCATCTGCTCTGTGCACATTGTGGTGCTCTAGTTGTGAAAATGAACTTAGTCTCTGAGTTTGGGGCATTTCGCAGCACCATTTTATGGTCCATATACGTACAAATGTATGTAGTTATATTGCCACAGATCTGTTACTCAAGTGATTTAATAATAATTTGACATACAAAATGGAAATGTTCACTACTGCATTCCATCCTCTCACCCACCTCATTCCAAACATATTTCCTTTTTCTATTTTTTTTTTTTTTTTAAATATCTTGCTGGATATCAGCAATTTTGTTAAGTTTTATTATTTTATTATTCTTGTTCAAAATGTACAAACTTCATATATACACATGCACAATGTTGCCTGCCATCATGATATCACCCTGGTGTCACCCTCAAGGGCTCACCCAGTGTAAACATGTGAAATGGTCTATGCATTTACTTACGCGTTTTCCAACAACAATCTTTTTTGTGCCGACATCTTGAATGAGATACACATCGCCGAATGAACCATGTCCCAAGAACTTGAGCTTGTTGTACTCCCTCCCCTCCCGATAGCTGCCATTTTTGATGAACAACTCCTGTCATATGAATAAGATAAACCGTCATAAACTGGGGATATTTTCATAGACCTTAGCAACTACTTTTGCCGAACATTTTAAAGCAGACTCTCTGGCTGTCCGTCGATTCGACGATGACAGCCAGAGAGAGTCTGCTTTAAAGCAGACTACCAACTAAAGTACACACATTTTGTATGTTACGTTTGGTTGGTCACCAACAAATCTGCTTCTCATGTTTTTCTGCTAAGGAGCTCTATGAAATTGGCTCCCGATCAGTAAGACTCAAGGATTAGATTATAAAAGGGACAGTATCGTCACAGTCAGAGCATACTTAACAGGGCATGGCCCGGATTCAGTGTCCTATTTTATGTAGTAACCTTATTATGTGGGGTATTACTTTCAGTCACCGAGTTAATCGAAAACCAGATTCCATCTAAAACCGATTCCATGCCCTGTTGATCGTGACTAAGCTGTTCCTTTAAAACCCTCCTACTATCTGTGTAATTTTAAAAACAAACTGAGGTCACTCAAGCTATTGCAGTTTGTTCCAGTCGCCTCCCATGTCTTTTGACATTAATGGGGGCTTGTCCGAGAAATTGAAAAAAAATTAAGTGAAAGCTACTCTTTAAGTTAATAAGTTTTGTTCTCATGAATCATTTTTGAGTGTAATGTATCAAGTGTTATGGTGTATATTAACATACTTTGCCTCGTAATTTTAATTGTACAGGTTGGGTACTGCTCCTGCATAAGTGTTGCAGTAAATACACAAGGACCTAGTAAGTGGCTACCAAGAGTGAGAATGGAGAAAGAGATAGAGAGAATTCGAGCAAAAGCAGAGGCGTGTGATTTGAGTGGTAAGGAGCTAATAGACTTTGTTCGTCAACATACAGAAAGGGAAAAACTAGACAGGGACGAGCGTGCATATCAGCTAGAAATTAGGCGTCAAGATCACAAACTTTTGTCAATGAAGCTGCGCATTGAAACTATCAAGCAAGAAAATCTAAACACATCCACTGCTGGTAATGGTGAAGGTTCCCCTGCCCAGCATAACAAAGCATACATACAGAAAGGGAAAAACTAGACAGGGACGAGCGTGCATATCAGCTAGAAATTAGGCGTCAAGATCACGAACTTTTGTCAATGAAGCTGCGCATTGAAACTATCAAGCAAGAAAATCTAAACACATCCACTGCTGGTAATGGTGAAGGTTCCCCTGCCCAGCATAACAAAGCACGCGCTCCAAAGCTACCATTTTTCGATGAAACTAAAGACGACTTCAATGCGTATCTTCAATGTTTCGAGCGCTATGCAAAAAATCAAAATTGGGATCAAAGTGAATGGGCCGCGAACCTCAGTGCATTGCTTAAGGGTAAGGCACTTGATGTGTACGTGCGTTTGGCCTTAGATGAGTCAACAAAATATACTTCGTTAAGGGACGCATTGTTAAAACATTTCCACCTAACCGCGCACGGCTTTCAACAGAAATTCAGAACCGCGAAACCAGAACCACATGAAAGCACTCCACAATTTGCTGTACGACTCGATAATGTATTGACACGCTGGGTCGAGTTGTCGAAATGTAAACAGACTTACGAAGAAATTAAGGACTTACTACTTCGAACAGTTTTTGATGAGTGTGGATCCAACACTGGCTATGTTTCTGAAAGAGCGTGATCCAAAATCTATATCAGAGATGTCATAAATTGCTGAAAAATACTGCAAAGCACATGGCGGATTTGGAATGCAAAATATCACTAGAAAACAGCCCCACCAGAATTTGAATTTCAAACAAGCGTACGATCAAAAGCCACCCCAGAGGAAAACCAGTTTTTCAAGGTCCAACCCATCACAGTTAAGTACATTTCGAAGTTCAATTACTTGTTATAATTGTGGTAAAACGGGACATATTGCAAAAGACTGTCGTAGTCGGCCGAAAGGTATAACAAAAGTGAGACAATGACATACATACAGAACAAAGCACAAACGAAGGAGCTAGTGCAAATGAAAAGGACCCAAAAGACGAAACGTCGGTTGAAACGATCGCTTGCATGATGACAGCACACAACGTACTCGATCACAACTGTGCAAAAGACGGTTTCGTATCTTTGAAATGTGGATACAAGATTCCTATAATGAGTGTCGCGTGCCGTGACAAAAACCCGACTAGTATGCCTGTAACATTATGTTATGTGAATAAACAATCGGTGAAAGTGTTGTGAGATACAGGCTGTAGTGGAATTGTTGTTAGAAGAGACCTAGTGTTAGATAATCAGTTGACGGGGCAAATCAAATCTTATATATTAGCAGACGGTACTATCCCTCAAGCCCCAGTGGCAAAGGTTAACATAAGTACACCATTCTTTGTTGGATACTCAGAAGTCCTATGCATAGATAACCCAGTATATGATCTAATTCTAGGCAATGTAAGTGATGCTAGGGATCCTACAAACCCTGACCCTAACTGGAAACCTATGGTAGATAAGCCTGACAATCCGACTACTAACATGCAAACTCATATTCATAATGAATATATAGAAACAAGTGTAGTACAAACTAGAACACAAAGTAGACAGAGCGAAAAACCACTCAAGAAACTCAAGGTTCCTAATGTTTTGCCAGAAATAGATAGAGACCAAATCAAAGAAGCACAGCGTAGTGACCCTATTTAGCACAAACTGTAGATGTGAAACAAAACCGAAACGGGTCAAGTTCAAAGTTTTTCTGGTCTAAAGACCTACTCTACCCGTCTACCGTGAGTTCTAATCCCCTAAGATTGATTTTGGTCAACCATGTATACAACTTGTCATGAAGATTGCCCATGAATCTATTCTAGGTGGTCACCAGGGCTCTACCAAAACTGCAGAGAAAATTCTTACAAATTTCTTTTGGCCTGGGGTCCATGCAGACATTACTAGATTCTGTCGGTCATGTGATATCTGTCAACGAACCCTACCCAAAGGCAAAGTCAGTAAGGTCCGCCTTGGAAAAATGCCACTCATAGACACTCCCTTCCAAAGAGTCGCAATCGATATTATTGGACCTATACCCCCAATTTCGGAAAACGGAAATCGCTACGTTCTAACCTTTGTGGATTACGCTACTAGATATCCTGAAGCGGTTCCTTTGCGTACATCGAAGCGACCCGTGTAGACGAAGCCATGGTTGAAGTTTTCACGAGAGTTGGAATATCTAAAGAGATCCTAGATCAAGGATCTCAATTCACTTCACAATTAATGACAGAAATTAGCAGACTATTGTCCATGCGCCAACTCACTACCACTCCGTATCATCCGGCATGCAACGGTACTCTAAAACAGATGCTTAAGAGATTGTGTGCCAAAAAACCTCGCGACTGGGACCGGTATATTGCCTACTGCTATTCGCATACCGTGAAACTCCACAAGCCAGTACGGGATTCGGCGCTCCTTTTGAGCTCTTATACGGGCGAACGGTTTGAGGTCCTACGACTATATTGAAGGAACTATGGACCGGCCACAATTCTGGCAATCACGAAACCCGCACCACATATCAGTATGTCCTTGATCTACGAAATAGAATAAAGGAAACGTGTAAAATAGCTCAAGAACAATTAAGCAAATCATCCGCACGACACAAACACTACTATGATCAGGCATGAGAATGGGTGATGATAAAAAAACAGGAAAAGTTTTTAAGTTGGAGTGCAACTTGTTAGAGTCCCAAATTTGTGTGCGAAGCACACAACACGAGCGCGCAGCGCGAAGTCCCTTACGGCCGGGGTCCAGGGCCCGCTTAAGGGCCCTGGAAGCTCTGGGTATTTTAGACGCTCTATGGTGGTCTCTGATGCATTTCTGACACCTGTTTTTCCAGGTAGAAGTGAGCTACTCTGGTAAGATTTTTCCTTTTTTGAACAAAAAATAATAGGTTTAATGGAAAATACAGAATGTAAAATTGTGCACTATTTTTGCTTTTTATTGATTGCCATTAGTGATTAAACACCTGTAACAAAAAGAAGTGAACAATGACAAATTAAACCCTTTTGAACAGTTTTTCATATACGAATACAAAGGTAAAATTACTATTTCTGATTCAGGAAGAGAGATTAGCGAAATCCATATGTACCCCCTACAGTCACCTCACCCCAAAAATTTTGTATCTAATCATTGCTGTGTAAAAATCTATGCTGTGGGGATAATGCCTTAATGCATTTATATCAATTAACAAGAAATCACATACCATATACATGAGAAGGATAACACACATTTTAATAAATTGCTATTTCACAGCTTCCTCTGCCTCCTCTCTACCAAGTCTTCCAATGCACCACTCACAGTAAGCTTCCCCAGGTTCATAAAGTTTTCGAAAGCAGTCTCCTACAAGATGTTCATTTGGTGATCCCGTGCAAAGACTCTTGTCACACCAGGCCCAAATCCATTTATTTTTAACACTCCGGTCGATAAGTTTAACATCGGTATCACCACGCATAGCAAACCGCGAAACATGCTGCCTTGCCGCCATTGTTAATATTACTTTCCACCAATCATGTGTTTTCGTTGGTTCCCAATATATCTTTCGCTGATTGTGAGGCAATAACAGGTACCAGTTTCCCATGGCCTGCGATTTCAGTCGTGCCGCGCCGCTCATTGGTTCGTGTACAAACTTGCACGTATATTATACACAGTACACACGGTACAAAACACGTGCATTGTTTTGTCAGTAGACTCAAAAGTCTCCACACGTGTATCTTTGCTGCAGCAGTAAACGTATTACGGGCAAACATTATTGAACCGTACCGTTAACGAAGCGAGGAATGAGACAAGTCTATACATCCATTGCGTCTCTCGCTGCTGCATGCGTGGTGCATGGAAGACCGCAAGCCGCATATATCGGGCCAGCTGCCGGGCGGCAATTTATTGTTAACGTGCCGTTTTTTCACCAACGCCGTGTGGATCCGCGATATACGATTACAAAGGTAAACTTACAATTTCTGATTAGAGAAGAGGGATTAGCGAAATCCAAATGTATACCCCCTATAACTCACCCCCCAAATTTTATATCAAATTCACACTGAACTCGAAGACCACAAATTTGAAAGGGAAAAAAACGGAATTCCGGTTTAAACCGGAAGATTCTCATGCATGTATGATAGAAAGACACGAATGCGAGATTTCAAGCCCGGAGATCACGTGTTACTATTACTACCTACTGACCACAATAAACTCCTCCAGTGGTGGAGAGTGACCCTTCTTGGTCACTGAAAAAGTGGGACCAGTAGATTATCGCATTGACATTCACGGAAAACTGAAAGTGTTTCATGCTAACCTACTGAAATTATCACCCGGTCTGATACACAATCCACCAAGCCTACGTGTACCGTCATACCAGGAAATGTAGACAAAATACTGAACATATTCGAATGTGCGTCCGTGTCGGTAATCGAATGTGAAACCGCAGATATACTAATAATAAAGATTTGTAGCGCACACATATCCACCCTGCTGGGCGCTCAATTAAGCGCGGATATGCCAGATGAACTGTTAGTAGAGCCGAAATTTGACAACCAAATTCTGCACACGCCATCACTTCATGCTTGTGAAACTATAGCCGATGTAGATATAAACTCGCGCTTATCCACAGAACAACAGCAAGAAATGAAACGTTTATTGGGAAACTTTCGCAATGTAATGACGGATGTTCCTGGAAGAACAAATCTAGGTCATCACGACATAAAACTCACTTTAAGCAATCCAATTAGAAGTAAACCTTATCCGATGCCATTTGCACTGATTGAGACCGTCAAAACAGAAGTAGAGGATATGTTAAAACTACAAATCGTAGAGAAATTCGACTCGTCATATTCATCGCCCATTGCACTTGTAAAGAAACCCGATGGTACAAATCGTTTTTGTATCTTTTTTCGGAAATTGAACAAAATAACAACTTTTGACGCGGAACCCATTCCCAACCCAGAACAAATCTTTTCTAAACTCGCAAATGACCACTACTTTACTAAGATTGATTTAAGTAAAGGATATTGGCAGATTCCCATGATAAAAGAGGCAAAGGCAAAAACCGCCTTCATCACCCCTACTGGACTGTACCAGTTTAAAGTAATGTCTTTTGGTTTAGTAAATGTCCCAGCCACTTTTAGTCGTGTCATGCGCACGTTGTTAAATGAACTTGATCATGTAGATAATTACATAGACGACATATGACATAAAACACAATAAAGGGGGCCACTTTTTTACGTCACGTTAGCAGTTTTTCTTATGGTTGTAATTTTTTTTTTTTAATATCTGAAACCACCCAAAAAGAATTTCAACATTTGAATAGACATGCATGCTTATCCTAAAGATAATTTGAGTTGATTATTACTATTATTTTTTTAATTAGCCTAAAATTTCCATCAACAAATGGACGGAAAAGTGAGGTAACTTTTTCCGTCCAATTTTTATGGAAATTTGAGGGTAAAAAAATAAATAAAAAAATAAAAAAATAAAATAAATCAACTGAAATTAGTTCTAGTATAAGCCTGCATGTCCATTCACATGTTGAAACACTTTTTGGTTGGTTTCAGGTACTTAAAAATAAATAACAACCATTGGAAAAACTGCTAACGTGACGGATGCAAAGTGGCCCCCTTTATTGTGTTTTATGTCATATTGGTACACACACCATCTTGGGAAGTACACATTGCCATTTTAACTGAACTCTTGCACAGACTGAGAAAGTCGGGTCTGACTGCGAGACCTAGTAAGTGTTCAGTTGGCAACCAGACCATCCAATTTTTAGGTCATGTCATAGGCCATGGTAAACTTGAACCACAACTAAACAAAATTGAAAACAATCAAAAATGCATGCTGTCCTACTACTAAGAAGCAGCTACGATCATTTCTAGGATTGGTGGGATATTATCGCAAATTTGTGCCTAACTATGCCTCAATTGCTGCTCCACTCACTGATAAAACTAAAAACAGTGAACCTAAAAAAATAGGCTGGGAGGCAAGTCAACAGTTAGCATTTGATGCATTGAAACAAATGCTCGTCACTGCTCCTATTCTACATGTACATCTCCCTAACTTAGACATTCTGTTTACCTTGCGTATAGATGCATCCGACTTAGGCATAGGAGCGATTTTGGTGCAAGAGTATGAGGGAGAAAAATTTCCTGTCGCTTATGCAAGTAGAAAGCTGCTGCAGCGTGAACGCAATTATTCGACCATAGAAAAGGAATGCCTCACTCTCATATGGGGAGTACAGAAATATCAAGCTTATTTGTACGGAAAACCCTTCAACATAGAAATTGATCAACAACTTGCATATATGCAAAAAGCAAAAGTAGCAAATGCAAGAATCATGAGATGGGCTCTCTCACTGCAACCTTACCAGTATTGTATTATAGCCATCAAAGGATCAGACAATGTTGGAGCTGACTACCTAAGTCGAATTGTATAAATGTATTATAGTATAAATATTAGATGGCTGAAAATGGAGTGAAATGTCACATCCATTTTGAAATGTTTATTTTTACTTACCTTTAAACAAAATAGTTTAGTCCTCATTAAAAAATTACCTGTAAATAAAATGGATCAGTCCAAAGCAGTCTAACCTCACCCTAGTTTAGTTTAACAAGGTGAGGCTACATCAGGCCATGGTTTCCTAATTGTCGTTGCACATTGTTCAGTTCTTTTGTGTAAAGTTTCTTTTTGTTAAAACTCAGTCTTTGGCCCGTATTTTAGAACGTTCCTTTACTGCAAAGGACGCCTTTATGCCTATTGTTCTCTTAAGAGAACAATAGGCATAAAGGCGTCCTTTGCAGTAAAGGAACGTTCTAAAATACGGGCCAAAGTAGACTTAAATACTGTGCTGTAGGATCTTGTGAATGTATACAATAAAACAGCAGCAGAAATTGTAGCTGCACCCAATGATCCAGATATCTTTTATTTGAATGGAAACAGTGAGCAAAGGAGGGTTAATTTAAATATTGGAATAGTTATGTAAGAGATGTAGTTATAGGAAACGTTACAGTGGGCAGTAGTGAAAGTGTGCATGTACAGTGTGGAAGCAAGTTTGATAGAGAGAGGTTGAGAGCTTTGCTAGCCATCTACCAATAGTCCACCAGTAGATTTGTGCCCCAGCTTGCATATTGCTGATGCAAAGGCCACAGCCAGGTGAAGCAGTTACTTGGACAAATCTTTCCAGCTTTTGGCAGGGCATATTGGCCCTATATGCGGTTGAATACTCAACCAAGCGTCTTCAAAATTCACTGCAATAATACAAACCATGGCCTTTAACATGGAGTAGAAGATATATAAACTTGAGAGGAAGAGAGAGACCACCCGGGATGAGTAGCGACAGCGGAGGGTCCATCCCAGTAAAACCTGCCGATGTTGATCATCGTAACTACCTACCCTTGATGTTAACTATTCCGTAGTGCAAACTCTTCCATGGTGTTAGTATTGGTCGATGTGCCCAATATGAACACCAAAAGTGTAGTTTTTAATAGCAACATCTTTGGACTATAGAACTTGTAATTAAAAATTAATCAAATGGGCAGATAATGCTTTCTTAAAAAGGATAGCTCTTCAAAAAAGAAAACAACTAGTTTCAGGAAATATTGTTAATACATGTATATACAATTGGCTTTATAGGATTAAAAATACACTAGTGTTTGAATAAATATAATTTTAAACAATAAATAAATTAAAAAATATAGAAGGCTTCTTGAGGACATTGTTTATTTTATACTGATTTTGGACCGGGTATTGACATTAATGGGGGCTTGTCCAAGAAATTGACAAAAAAATGTAGTGAAATCTACTCTTTAAATTAATAAGTTTTGTTCTCATGAATCATTTTTGAGTGTAATGTATCAAGTGTTATGGTGTATATTAACATACTTTGCCTCGTAATTTTAATTGTACAGGTTGGGTACTGCTCCTGCATAAGTGTTGCAGTAAATACATAAGGACCTAGTAAGTGGCTAGCAAGAGTGAGAATGGAGAAAGAGATAGAGATAATTCGAGCAATAGCAGAGGCGTGTGATTTGAGCGGTAAGGAGCTAATAGACTTTATTCGTCAAGAACATACAGAAAGGGAAAAACTAGACAGGGACGAAGGTGGATATCAGCTAGAAATTAGGCATCAAGATCACGAACTTCTGTCAATGAAGCTGCGCATTGAAACTATCAAGCAAGAAAATCTAAACACATCCACTGCTGGTAATGGTGAAGGTTCCCCTGCCCAGCATAACAAAGCACACACTCCAAAGCTATCATTTTTTGATGAAGCTAATGACCTCGGACTGTTCGCCCGTATAAGAGCTCAAAAGGAGCGAATCCTGTACTGGCTTGTGGGGTTTCACGGTATGCGAATAGCAGTAGGCAATATACCGGTCCCAGTCGTGAGGTTTTTCGGCACACAATCTCTTAAGTATCTATTTTAGAGTACCATTGAAATGCTCGACGAGACCGTTGCATGCCGGATGATACGGAGTGGTAGTGAGTTGGCGTATGGACAATAGTCTGCTAATTTCTGTCATTAATTGAAATGAATTGAGATCCTTGATCTGTTAGGATCTCTTTAGGTATTCCAACTCTTGTGAAAACTTCGGCTACACGGCTTCGGCTACACGGGTCGTTTCGATGTTACGTAAAGGAACCGCTTCAGGATATCTAGTAGCGTAATCCACAAAGGTTAGAACGTAGCGATTTCCGTTTTCTGAAATTGGGGGTATAGGTCCAATAATATCGATTGCGACTCTTTGGAAGGGAGTGTCTATGAGTGGCAGACGCGATAACATTGGCCACTTTTGTTATACCTTTCGGCCGACTATGACAGTCTTTTGCAATATGTCCCGTTTTACCACAATTATAACAAGTAATTGAACTTCGAAATGTACTTTACTGTGATGGGTTGGATCTTGAAAAACTGGTTTTCCTCTGGGGTGGCTTTTGATCGTACGCTTTTTTGAAATTCAAATTCTGGTGGGGCTGTTTTCTAGTGATATTTTGCATTCCAAATCCGCCATGTGCTTCGCAGTATTTTTCAGCATCTCTGATATAGACATCTCTGATATAGATTTTGGATCACGCTCTTTCAGAAACATAGCCAGTGTTGGATCCACACTCATCAAAAACTGTTCGCGAAGTAGTAAGTCCTTAATTTCTTCGTAAGTCTTTTTACATTTTGACAACTCGACCCAGCGTGTCAATACATTATCAAGTCTTACAGCAAATTGTCGAGCGCTTTCATGTGGTTCTGAATTTCTGTTGAAAGCCGTGCGCGGAAAGCGCACGAGTGACGTCACAGCTAGAACAATGCTGTTAGCTGCATTCAATGCCGCTTGGCTTCACACATTCATCATACTGTACAGGGCCGTCTTATCGCATGGGCACACTGGGCAGTTGCCGGGGGCCCCGAGATTCAATTTGAAAAATAAAAATTAAGGCTCATGTTATTAAATAGCAGTGGCGTTAATGTGAAATCGGGGCCTCCTTGTATGCAAAATGAATGTTGGATCTGGGCCATATGCGTTATCTTTGGACTGAGACCCCATCGGGAGCCCTTCATGTTCGTCACCCGGCAGGGCAGGCACAGCAGCAGTGCAGCACTCCAGCACTTCTTTGCATTTTTTATATGCGTGTAATACAACACAAGCATTCCTAATGCAAATGTTCAAGAGTTGTTAAAAGTTGAATGAACTCTCAAACATCTCAGAGTATAAAAGCAGCGCTCATGATTTATCGATTGTATGATATGCACACCATCATACGGGACAACTGAACCTGATCGTACACAGTAAACGGTGAATTTCTGACCCAGAAAACCCATTTCCGGTGAGTTGATATTTATAATCATTCAGATTTAATAATTTTAAAGTATTTGAAAAGCCTAAAGGGGCATTTGATCTTGTAATTTTATCACATCGGTTAATTAAAAATCCTTATCATTCATCGTTGTGCCCATTGTTGTGTTGGCTGCGCGTGTACGTACCGGGGGTAGGCCTACCATACTACGTGTACGTAACGCGTCAGGACCCATGTATCATGTATGTACGTATTTAACTTGTTTAAGAATCTGTGACTAGTCTAATGTACGTAACCTCCGCGCAGTTTGAATTCATGGTAAAGGTGAATATGCATGACCACACCTAAATGCAGTGCTGTTACTAGCTAGGCATTTGTTTTTTAAATTACTGTCCTCACCTGGGTCATTTGCGTATCACATTAGCCCTGTTCGTTGTAAAGTAACTGGGTCGATTGAACGAGCATGCAAATCAACCTTATTGCCCAAAAAGTTACATGAAAAAATAACCGGACACTAGAGGCGATAGAATGATTAATTATACAAATTATATACATTCATTCATGTGGAGTGTCGTGGCCGAGCGGTCTAGCTTACCAGACTCAAGTTCTGGTGTTAGCAGCAGAATGTGGGTTTCGAATCCTGGCCGTGACACTTGGTCCTTGAGCAAGACACTTAAGCCGTGTTCGCACTGGACTTATTTTGGTAAAACTTACCGAGACGATGGGTACTTTTCCCATTTTAAGTCCAGTGCGGACAGCCTAGGACGTTTTCCTCTGAGTCCAGCAGTTACTTTTACTGGCCAACTGCTGCCCAGGAAAACTTCCCAGGTAACTTTTCCCGAGACGATAAGTCCAGTGCGGACAGTGCGAGTCGGTAAAAGCGGCTCAGGAAAACGAACATCCGGCCCGAGAGCAACGTCGTGCTACACAGGGACACCACGCATGCGCTTTGCATTGTTTAAAACCGGCTCAGGAAAGCGTACATCCGGCCCGAGCGCAAGGTCGTGCTTCACAGGGACGCCACGCATGCGCTTTGCATTGTTTCACCGCACGGTGGGGGCGGGTCGGGCACATTTAATGCATGTGCATGTGTAGCAAGTTTTCTGGGTCAATCGGGTCAACGTAGAAAGGTCACGCAAAGCGCCCTCATGAGTCATTATACTGACAGCTCGGTTACTTCTACCACGGTCTCGGTAAAATTTTCCCGTGTCGAAAGTCCAAGTGCGGACAGAGGTTAAATTTAACCATTTTTCATTTTACCATCGTCTCGGTAAAACCTTCCCAAAAAAAAGTCCAGTGCGAACACGCCTTTAACCATAATTGCTTCTCTCCACCCAGGGGTTAAATGGTTACTTGTGAAGGCAGAGTTGGTTGATTAGCCCTATTTGCGCTGTAATGGCAGCAATTGAGCTGTATACTCCCCAGGGAGCTGAGATGGTTTCAGGAATGATTTATGAGCCTTATGAGCAGGGGTAATAATATGCACTCAGTTGGTGGATACGTGCACTATATAAGTCCACACATTATTATTATTCATTAGGTCGTCACGAAAATCATGTCGTTTTCAAGATGTACATTTCTAATTTTTGTAAATTATAATTTTGCATCTTTTTTTTAACAGAAATGAAGCGTACATATACTAGTGGAGCACAGAAGAGGAAAAGAGCTGCAGAGGAAAAAGGAAAACTTAGCAAACTTTCAAAGAATCATCTTCGCAGCACAATGGGACAGCAGCGGTTAAATCTGCATCCTCAAAAACATAGACTTTCAACCAATTATAAAGCAATTTTCTGCAATGAAATGCCGCAAATTTCCCAGTTGAAAAACTCAATTTTAATGTGTTGGGGGCGAGGGGGTTAGGGGCCCCAGTATATTGCTTTGCCCGGGGGCCTCAAATATTCTTAAGACAGCCCTGATACTGTACATCTACAGCGCGTGTATCCCCAAATAGATCACAGCTAGCTAAATCTCCTACAGAAAAACATGGCTGAGAATAGTTATTTTGAGTACGAGTCAGAAAGAGGATCAGACTCGGATGTGGAGGAGGAACGACGAGGTTTCGATGGCCAAATCGCTCTGTATATGTTTGAGCCAGAGCTTGACAGTGACGATGACAACGACGCCAACGCTATCCCAGGCGCTCAATGACGATGGCGATCACGAGGGAAGATTAGGCAACAGTGACTGGTAAATATTCCCCAAAAATTCAGATCAGTAGCAAAAAGATTTAGTTTGTATTTTGGGCTCTATCGGTCATGTTTTTGTAAGATATAGCCGGGAAACCTTCACTGAAATCGTGTCAGAAATATGCGAAAATGGCTGCTACATGATTCTTCCGTATACAGGAAGTATCCACACAGATTCGCACAATCGTGCACACACTGTACACGTCAATGTATGGCAGGCCATGTACATGTCTTCGTTGCAAAGTGATCACTGCATATTACGCTTGAAGCGGACGGTCCGGGCCATTTCCCCCTCGTCAATCTCACTTTGGCTGTCCAAATCTTCCTTAATTTGGGGTGTTTCGGAAACTTGTGGAGGCTGACCCAATCGTTGTTTGTATTGCTACAACAAGCTACAATACACCGTGCTGGCATGCCAAATTGAGAGGCAAAATTTGCTTTGAAAAACGTTGGGAATATATTTTTTTTGCGTGTGTTACCGAGACAACGCCGGGGCCGGTGATGCGACCTGCAAGGTTCTAGATGTGACGTAGAGGTCACGTGGTATGCTGCATTGATTTTATCGTGGGAAAAAGTGGGGTGCAAGGATTTTTTGTTCAAATTCCATTTTATTTGCTATACTAAGCATTTTTTGCACAGAATAAGATAGCAAGGTTGAGTTTTGTAGCATTATTGATTTATTAAACAGTATACGAGTTTTAATTTCCTCATACGTTTAATGAACTATATTTTGTTGACTCATCTATGGCCAAACGTGCATACACATCAAGTGCCTTACCCTTAAGCAACGAGCTGAGGTTCACGGCCCATTCACTTTCATACCAATTTTGACTTTTTGCGTAGCACTCGAAACGTTGACGATACGCGTCAATGTCATCTTTAGTTTCATCGCAAAATGGTAGACCCAGAGATGCCAACATTGAATTCCAAAAAAGAGTAGCATCTATTGAAAACAAAATTCGCAAAAATCTAACGCTAAAAAATGCATGTCCGGATTTTGGGCAATGTCAGCGCCGCACTCGGTGTGAACCCGCTGTGTAGTGGGACCGGGGCAGAGTAAATTGGAGGAAAATACTCAATGAAAAAATTATGAAATTATAACAATGCTAGACGTATCTTATCTTAAAAAGCTCACAATAATGATCTTCCGAATTAGTAATCCATGCATCAATCACGTTAGAAATTTTGATTATAATACTAGCCTAACTGTTCTCTTTCTTGGGGTCTCGAAGGCAAATAACAAATTGATAGCCTTAGCTAGCTAGGCCTAGCCCTAGCTCACCTGGGCCCAATTTCATGGCGCTGCGTACCACAGAATTCTGCGCTTACGGCGCCATAAAAAGCGTGTGATTCTATGCGCCGTAAGCGCAGAATTCCGCAGTAAGCAGTGCCTAGCCTGCATGCCTGACACTAGAAGTAGAAGTCGCACTTGCAAAGAAGCTTCGAAAAATTAAAAGGTAATGCACGTGCGCGAGCACAATTATGCGCGCATATACACGTGTACACACAAGCTACCTCACCGACAACCTCATTCCCCACGGGTATGCTCATTATTCCCCATTATGTAATAGAGATCAATGGGTACGATCTTGCAAATAATGTACAGATGTACAGGCAGGGTACATGTGGTAGGTAGGCAGTCGAATCCAGCGCGCTCGCGCTTGTGTGAATCGTGTGAATCGTGTGAATTCGCCGCTAATCCCGCTATCGTCGGTTTTTACCACCACTGCGGTTTATATTTAAAAGGTTATTGTTTTGTTTTTTCATTTTTAAAATTATTTTTCATCATTGTTATTTCCACTTAATAGTTCATTCATTGTTTGCTTGTATTATAACTATATACAATTATACTGGGGCGGCTTGTTTAGCGTATTTCAATGAAGTATTATCGTAGAGTCGTATTCACGGCTCAAAATCGTATTTGCTACGCCCAAATCGTGTATGTTGGCATCTCTGTAGACCCTTTTTGTATGTTCTTGACGAACAAAGTCTATTAGCTCCTTACCGCTCAAATCACACGCCTCTGCTTTTGCTCGAATTCTCTCTATCTCTTTCTCCATTCTCACTCTTGCTAGCCACTTACTAGGTCCTTGTGTATTTACTGCAACACTTATGCAGGAGCAGTACCCAACCTGTACAATTAAAATTACGAGGCAAAGTATGTTAATATACACCATAACACTTGATACATTACACTGAAAAATGATTCATGAGAACAAACCTTATTAACTTAAAGAGTAGATTTCACTCCATTTTTTTCCTTCAATTTCTCGGACAAGCCCCCATTAATGTCAATACCCGGTCCAAAATCAGTATAAAATAAATAATGTCCTCAAGAAGCCTTCTATATTTTAAATTTATTTATTGTTTAAAATTATATTTAATCAAACACTAGTGTACGAACATGTACAAATATTACAATATTATAGTATTTTTAATCCCATAAAGCCAATTGTATATATATTAACAATATTTCCCTGAAACTAGTTGTTTTCTTTTTTGAAGAGCTATCCTTTTTTAAGAAATAATTTATCCGCCCATTTGATTAATTTTTAATTACAAGTTCTATAGTCTAAAGATGTTACTATTAAAAACTACACTTTTGGTGTTCATATTGGGCACCTCGACCAATACTAACACCATGGAAGAGTTTATACTATGGAATAGTTAACATCAAGGATAGGTAGTTACGACGATCAACATCGGCAGGTTTTACTGGGATGGACCCTCTGCTGTCGCTACTCATCCCGAGTGGTCGCTACTCATCCCGGGTGGTCTCTCTCTCCCTCTCAAGTTTATATATCTTCTACTCCATGTTAAAGGCCATGGTTTTTATTATTGCAGTGAATTTTGAAGACGCTTGGTTGAGTATTGCTGCCGCATATAGGGCCAATATGCCCTGCCAAAAGCTGGAAAGATTTGCCCAAGTAACTGCTTCACCTGGCTATGGCCTTTGCATCAGCAATATGCAAGCTGGGGCACAAATCTACTGGTGGACTATTGGTAGATGGCTAGCAAAGCTCTTAACCTCTCTATCAAACTTGCTTCCACACTGTACATTTACACTTTCTGCATATGAATGTTAAGGCTGAGGTGGTTTCTCAGTCCTTTAAGAAACCACTCAAACCTATGTGGTCTTCAGGGGCTCATGGGTGGGACTTTTAAAGCATTTGGAGATTTACCTTAGTCAGTAGAACTCCATCTTGATCCTCTTGTAGTCCTTCATGATTGTGATGCCGTGTCCGCTCCACCAAAAGCTTCAAGTCCCTGTCCGTACCGTGGATCACCGCTTGTCCTGCGGCACCCTCTGGGTCAACTTTCACTGGAGATTCACGACAACGTACACCACCCTCCTCTCTGACCTCCCTAGGCCCCTCACCAAGACCCTCAGGTATGTCACTCTCCAAGATGGCTCCTCCTTCATTTGGCCGAGGTTGCCTTCCTGGAAGCACACTGGCCCCAGTGCGGCTGCCGTTGTCCTGGTACAATCGACGAACAGCCTCCAGATTTTGATGATTGCGCGGTACAGCATTCCTCGGTGACTGACAGTGAACGGGATCATCAATGAAGTGCTTCATTGGCGCGTTGTCACCTGCTGGTCCCATGTTTACCTGGTTCCCATCATCATCATCACCGCTACCTTGTAAGGACAGCTGTTCCATCTTTGTAAGAACAGAGTGCGGTTTGGTGCCTTGAAACTCTTCAGCTTGAGTGGCCCCTCTTGGCAGAGGCGCACTTGGCTTCTGCATCGTTACCTTCTGAATGGGTTCACCTGGAAACTCTGACCCACTTAGCGGGGGTGCCCTTGGCTTCTGCACTATTTCCTTCTGAATGGGTTCATCACCTGGAACCTCTTCAGCTAGAATGGCCCCTCTTGGCAGGGGCACTATTTCTTCCTGAATAAGTTTCTGCTCTCTGTTAGCATGGCTGTCCTCATCATCTTGGCTTAGACTAGTCTTGCCCCAATCAAATTCCTCGTCAGCATGTGGTTTTGGAGTTGAAGATGCGGACTCCTTCCGCACATCCTCTGTACCTTTGATGATTGGCCTCTTCTTTTCTGGAGCTGGCCGGTCACACCCCAAACGTTTCTCAAAGGCAGCGGAATGATTCTTCCTGCCTTCTCCATCATCATCCTCCTCATCTTTCTTACTCCTCAAAGCTTTTACCGATGGGCAGGTAGAAACCTGTCACAGTGATGAAAGACAGATAAAAAACATGAAAGAGTCAAAAATACAACAACATTCCAGAGTAATAATTTTACACTTGTACTAAAAAATATTATAGAGAACTGCCAGCCGAGGCCAATTTCATAGAACTGCTAAGCACACAAATTTGAAAAGTTATGCTTAAAAGAAAAATAGTTTACCAGCCAATTTGTCATGTAATGTATATTGCTTCTCGCTGGTTCTTAGCTAAATTTTGCTAAGCACACAAATTTGCCAAGCACAACAAAGGTTGTGCTTAGCAAAAATAGGTTACCAGCCAAAATGTCACGTAATATATACTACTCAAAACAATTTAGGGAACACCGGATTTTTAACATCAAATAGGTTTGGACCATGTGCAATGATGTCATGTACCAGCAATATTGACACAATGGCCATGTTCAATCTGCCACACATGTCTAAATTCTTTGTTAACTCAGTAATTCTGTGAAACATTGTGTTTATCTGAAATAATTTAGGGAATTTAGGAAAAACAATTTAGGGAACACCGGATTTTTAACATCAAATAGGTTTGGGCCATGTGGAATGATGTCATGTACCAGCAATATTGACACAATGGCCATGTTCAATCTGCCACACATGTCTAAATTCTTTGTTAACTCAGTAATTCTGTGAAACATTGTGTTTATCTGAAATAATTTAGGGAATTTAGGAAAAACAATTTAGGGAACACCGGATTTTTAACATCAAATAGGTTTGGGCCATGTGCAATGATGTCATGTACCAGCAATACTGACACAATGGCCATGTTCAATCTGCCACACATGTCTAAATTCTTTGTTAACTCAGTACTTCTGTGAAACATTGTGTTTATCTGAAATATATGATCTTGCTTTAACTGAGATTATTCCGGTGTTCCCTAAATTGTTTTGAGTAGTATATATTGCCTCTGGCTGGTTCTCAGCAAACTTATTTGGTAAGCAATACATTCTGCTAAGCAGCTCTATGGAATTGGGCTCAGGTACCAGGTCACTGTTTGAGTCAAGCACATGAATTGACCCATATCCCCCATTGCGTTAATGGTTAAAATTACTGTTTCATAATCACCTGACTGTGATCAGTACTTGGCTGGTTCCCTTTACAAGTTGGTTCATTACCATTGCCACTAGTCTCATTGGTAGCACTCTTCACTTTGAAGGTGCCACTTTGAAGCGGATGTTTCTTTTCTGTATGTTAAGTAAGGGAAATCAAATTACTGAAAACGAGAGATACGTGCCATCCCTGGCAAGAGTTGCAATAGTTCTATCTTGTGTGATCTCCTGCTCCCCCCCCCCCCATCCCGCTCTGAATTTGGGTACCTAAGATAAACACAAGGACCTGTAGTTTGACTCAAGTGACCCCCTGAAATTCCTGGTGCTCCCCCCAACAAGTACCATTTACTGAACTAACCTTATTTACACAGCTGTTTCTAATTGGTGAACTCAAGAAAAAAAAATTTCCTCACTGAATTATAGTGTGATGTACAATGTATTATGAGATTAAGCTGACGATGGTATTAATCTTCCCTAGAAATTATTTTGTCCGAGGTGCTGTCACTTTTAAAACCCTCCTACTGTTTGACCATTTGAAACCATTCAAAATTTCCACTTACCAAAATGCCAATTGGTTTTGTACACACATGGTGATACCATTTGAACAGTGTTGGTAGCAAGCTTTACTACCATTCAAATACATTCAAATGCATAGAGGGTCCATTGATTCACCACTTAGAAGTATCCAAACAAGGTTTTGTATTAGCTGTACTACCATTTGGAAAGATCCAAACAAGGTTTTGTATTAGCTGACCTACCATTGAAAACCATTTGGGGAAATCAATACTGTACACAGTTATTTCACCAATCAAAACCACAAAAGCGAATGGTTTCAAATGGTGGATCAAACTTGTATGAAAAAGGTACCAGAAGTAGGAGGGTTAAGAAATGTGAAATAATTTGCATTTCCAATTAAGGAAATTATTTGCATTTCCAATATCACTGTATTCTCATTAACATCACAATGTACTATCAAGCTGAATCTTTCACAGATTGGTTGTTTTTTATGAAACTTTGTGAACAAATGAGATGAAGATGCGATTAGAGTTCATCATAATATGAACAGGATTCTGTACCTGGAAACTGAAAAAAAAATTCAAATACTGAAATATACACCAAAAACATAAGATAAATATACCTGTTTGTGTCTTTTCATCTTTTGTCACGTTGGTTTCTTTCTTATTTTTCGAAGCTTTTCTTTTCTTGCGATTCTGCTTCATCTTCTTCGTCCTGTCTGAAGCACTTATGAGGTCTTCAGTATCTGCAGTCGATCCTCTTTCAAACATCTCCACTGCACCAACGTCTTTCTCCATCTCGTTTTGCATTATCTTGTTTGGCTCCATCTCGTTCTGGTCTGTCGGTTCTGTCCCCAAACTGACCAAAACCATCTCCGTCACTTTGTCTGATTCCGATTCTTTTTTCTCCTCTTCCTCTATCTCTTTGTCCTTCCTTTCTTCTTCTGCTTCCTCTCCTGGAGCCTGAGCAGACTTTGGCGATTCATCTTTGCCAGACTGGATATCGTTATCTTCATTTTCTTTGCCTCGACTGAAGCTGAGGAATACTATCATAAAAGACTTCCTTCTTTGGCGAACGAATCTCCAGGACACTGAACCTCCAGGACACTGGAGAGATTGTGTCTTACCGTCTTGAACTCTAGACTGTAGATTTTTATTGGCAAGGCAATCTGCAAGTTTTACGTATGTAAAATAACACAGGCTGTCAGAATACAACACTCATGATGGACTGCAGATCAGATCTGAGGCAAATTTCATAGAGCTGCTAAGCAGTTAATTTTTGCCTAGCAATGATTTCCACTAAGCATTACAAAACAGCATTACCAGCCAAATTAAACACAATTTGTTTCAAACTGTGGATGGTAAGTGACAACACTTGCTACGCAAATATTTACTGTAAACTGAAAATGAAAACAAAATCTGGTCACTGAACAACTTACTTATACTTGATGATAATTCACTGAATTTGTTTTTCAGTGCAGTATTTAATTTGTCCTCAGATATCTTTTGAATTTCTTTCCAATTCTCGATCTCATGGTAATAAGGTATTATTATGTCTTCTGAGCATTGCAGGGCTTTAGGTAACCCGTGACCACGTTTCTTGGTCTCTTCTGAGGTAGAGACATAAGGATGTTCAGACTCTTGTCTCTGGGGCAGCTTCAAAAGTCTGCAAAAGTGAGAGAAAATTGAAAGATAATGAAGAATTATTCCAGCAAAGAAATATTTGAAATGTATTTGGAGCATGTGGGTAAAAAATAATAAACAAATACAGAGGCAATTTTAAAAGACAGCCCCCCCCCCCCCCAAAAAAAAAGAAAGTGTTGGATTTTAAATGTTACTAGATTCATGAATAATTCATGTCTGGTAGAGTCGCAGTCTTGGCAGACATTCAACTCTGTGTGCAGTTCACAAAGTCAAAAAATTATTTCTGATTTTTTTATATAAATCGTTCCCATCTTTTTTGCCACTCACTAACATTTGGTTAATTTTTTCATGCAATTTCACAATAAGGAATGTAACTTGTGTTTTTGTCAAATTAATATCCATAGTGATAGATATCACAAAGACCATAATGCAGACTTCCACAGCTCCCTACAATACATCACAAAATGAGTGTGCACTATCTACATGTACAAAACATAAATGAATAGCACAAAATGCCTTACCAATCACTCACGCGACGATAAACAACTGGGACACATCCAATTTAAGACGCATTTTGGGGCAACCATGACAGACTGAATACTCAAATGCAAGCAGTCCTCTAACACTGCTATTGATATTCTCAGCTAGTCTATCCTGCTACTATCCCGACTCCTGTCTATCTCAACTCATTTTTAGTGACTCAGTCTCAGACTCGAGACACAGGGTTAATGTATTTTTTTAATTGAACCTATTTCTTTTTACCAGAACTAAATACATGTACAGGCACACAGGATTGGGCAGTTTTTCGGTAAAACCGAGTAGTCATTTTTTTTTTTAAACCAACACCAAACCGAGGGATTTTTACTCTACCAAAATACCACCAATTTTGTTTTGAAAAAAATAAAACCATTTGTTTTCCTTGTCCAAAACCGGGTAGCCCAACAGGTATATGTACATGGTCAGCATGTTCATTTTTGATCACCCGATCCTCACTGGGTTTGAAATAAATGGACACTATCAAAAACAACTTGTCAAAATATTTTGAAAAGTCCAGTTTTAAGTTTCAGAATAAGTTTCAGCCTGTGGGTCCAGGAAGAAGAGAAATAAATGATGAGCTCATGAATTATTCATGTCCACATGAGATCTATAAACCAGATTGGCCATGTTGCCAGTCTTAGCAAAACACCAGAACTTGGGAGTTTGACCAATGAATGATAGGGTTGATTATGTCATGTAGTTTCATTAAATATTCATGGACTGTCTGGTGACTTTCATCAGCAAATGGCAGGGCTGGAAGTCTTGGCAGAGGTCCAACTGTTTTAACTAAAACTGTTTTAACTAAACAAGAAATGTCTATCAATGCATGGACATTTTGTTTGTTTTGATCATTTTTTTTGTGGGGGGGGGGGGGAGTAGGGTGGATGAATTTTACCAATACTGTATACTTTACCAATAATGCAATGATTCACTATATAAAATGTGTTTGGGGTTGTTTTGACAAACTCAGTCTCATTGCAATAACATACAAGACAAGCATCTATGCAGTTTTTTTTGTTGTTGCCTTATTTAACATTCTTAAACCTCATCAACACAATTCAATATTCCTTCTGATTTTGTCGCATGAGAAAACTCCCAAAACACTTATGGTGTTAAAAGTAAGGCAAGACAAATGTGCGTGCAATTTAAGCTCACGATTTCACATTCCACCATTTCCTGTGTTTAATATCCAGTGACATGATTCCACCTTTTTATGTCCTTTGGAATGAAGCCAACAGCATCCACTTAAGGAAGTACAAGAATGGAAAAAAATCGATGGAAAAAAAACAAGTTTCTACATGTACAGTACCTGTATGTAGTTATATTCCTAGGATGGAAAAACTACATGTACACGTGTACCTTATGTTCATGTGTGTCAAATGACATACAATGATTCCTAATAATTTCCCCATACATCATGACCCCACTCTCCACTGACATTTGTGATTCGGACTCGGAGGTAAATTGTCTTGTTCAATATTTACCATTTTTAAACCCAGTGCAAGATTACTCAAATTTATGAAGAAATTCCCTTGTAAATATTTGAAAAATGCACGGTGTCTTCATTGATAATTATTACAGAGTTACATTTTGATGTTTGTAATTTAGAAATGTACATTGTTTGTCAAAACTCAGATGTTAATCAATCATTTTATTGTGTCTTTGAAAATGGTAGTGTCTTACACATTCTATTTTCATGAACCCATTTCTTCAACCATTTCTAACTACATGTACATTGTACATTGTATGTTAACTATATTTGACCACTTGATCCACACACTGGGTTTGGAAAATTTTATAATAAATATAAAAAACTCAACCATATCATGGGCTGCTAAATTCCTATGGCAGTGTTGTAGGTTCATGAATTATTCATGATTGTCTGAGGTTCATTGACAAAAGTCCAGCTACAGTTCAACGAACATAATGTACAGGTATGCATAGGATAACACAGGCACAGACTCATGAATAATTTATGACTGTCTGTGGGTGGATCATAGGGTTGTAGTATTGGCAGCAGTCCAACCGTGTCTTCAGATCAGGAGTTCTAAAAAATAATTTGTTACCTTAAACATATGCTTTTCAATGCACAGACCAAACAAATGATTGGGTTTCATTGGCAAGGCACAAATTGCAGGATTTGGAAGGATTGGCAGAAGTCCAACTGTGTCTTCAGATCACAAGTTATAAAAAAATGTTTAACTGAACAATGTATGGCTGAAAATCATTGTACTCCCCCCCCCCCCCCCCCCCAATTGTTCAATTTCTCTGTCCTGCTCTGTTTTGGGTTTGGTTTGGTTTGTTTCAATTTCTCTGTCCTGCTCTGTTTTTGGGTTTGGTTTGGTTTGTTTCAATTTCTCTGTCCTGCTCCGTTTTTGGGTTTGGTTTGGTTTGTTTCAATTTCTCTGTCCTGCTCTGTTTTTGGGTTTGTTTTGGTTTGTTTCAATTTCTCTGTCCTGCTCTGTTTTGGGGATATATCGTCGTATCTCGATTTTGCAACAACGTCGTATCTCACACGAAAACGCTCTGTGCAAAAACGTCGTATCTCGGCGCTTATTGTTTTTGCATCTGGGCTATTTTAAGCGAGATACGACCTTTTGCGCACGTTCACACTCTAATGTAATTTAAATGCTATTTTAGGAGATACGATGAGATACAATGTATATAGAGAGAGAGATTGATTGGGGGGGGGGGGAACAGACACATTCACTAATATACAAGTGTTTGGGGTTGTTCTCAGCTCGATATTTCACATTGTGAACGACACATCGTTGTTCAACCTTTAGTTTGCGAACCGTTTAACCGAAACTTTCTCAGTTGGTTAACCAGTTAACTAAAAGTCGGCACCTGAATGGCCACTCAAACTAGATCGAGTCGGCAAATGGAACAATGTGACATACATTTTCAATCAAAGAGCATTGTTTTAATAACCAATGTGGCAAAAATAAAGTCTAGAACAACATGGGTAGCAAATTCATTTTTTTTCTTCAAATATTGGTTTCAGTTACCTGGTTAGCAAATTTCTAAATGTAGGTTGGTGAAATTCTTGTGTCGGGAGATAAACAATTGATTTAATTTTGCCCTACACCGACGTGTGTATAGCACTCGGTGCTTTCCCGAGTGTCTGTGAAAAATCTACACAGGCGACTCGGGCGGGATTCGAACCCACGACCTCCTGCTTACTAGTGCAGACATCTTAACCTCTCGACCACCGAGCTTGCCCAATGACAATTCAAATTTCTAAATGGTTAGTGCAATTTTGGTTGGTTAACCGTCCCAACACTAGGAAAGAGGAATCTTTCCTAAATTCTACATTACAATGAATACATAAAATATGAATGAACATTCATTATTTTTTGTGTGAACGATAACACATTATAAACTAAAAGTTTCACAGGTTCATACCCCATTCCCACCCTTCACTCTCCCATCATAAAGGACTGTAAATGGTAGTTATGATGGATTTCTCAAAAATTGACATCAGTTGTAGGGATAATCTCGTCATGATCAGAGCAGACTTTCTACAGGGCATGGAATCGGTGTCCTTGCTTGCAATCGGTGACTGAAAATTACTGGCTCATTTATTCAGCAGCAACGGTAATACATGTACATCTTATCATGTGGGGAATTATTTTCAGTCACTGAGTTAATCAAAAACCACCACTCCTATTCCATGCCCTGTTGATTGCAATAAGATTTTCCCTTTAACGAAGACCAAGGCAACGTGGCCTTTTTCGTGAAATTCCAGGCCTGAGTTTATAGCTACCAATCAATTTCTAAATCATATACCGAGCATCAAAAGAAATTTATCAAATCTTTGGAAGGACACTCATTAAAATCCTCCAAATATTTGAACACAGGTAAACTTCAGTAATCTTTACTAAGCACATGTCAATAAACAAGATTACTGGAGTTTACCCGTGTTCAAAATATTTGTCATTTTTCCCGTGGAGGATTTTAATGAGTGTCCTTCCAAAGATTTGATAAGTTTTCTTTTGATGCTCAGTTTATTTGTAGCTTTGCATGGTGAAAAGGATAAGTAAGTGTGCGATGACAGTAGTAATTTAGTAATTAGTTCTGAAAAGAACTGGTGGTTACAACTCAACATTTCGATCAGTATGCTCTGATCTTCTTCAGAAGATCTCTGCTTGTTACCACAAAACAAAGTACAGTACCATACGTTACTGATCATTTTTTTTTCTCGGAAATAAAATTAAAATGGAAAAAAGTATGACTTACTCTGTAGAAGCACTCCCTTCGTGGATCGGCAGACCCATGCTAGATACTTCACACCTTCCTTGCTTGTGGGTTTATACTACATGTAGTAGTACTGAGCTGATGAGAGATCAAAAAAGGTTTCTGAGTGACCGTGGTTCTTTTCAGTTACACAAACTCAGAAGACATTGATTTTCTGCGTCTGGCAACGTCAACAGGTCCATTACATTACAGCGCATATAACAACAAAGAAATAAACAGCACAAATTGTGTACACTGAGGTGAATCATCTCCCACAGTGGATGCAGCTATTGTTAGCAATTCAGGGATGATTAGAGGTACAGTCAACTGAGAAATTTTGGTTGCCAAGTTTCAGCAGACCTGTTCCCGCCAAAACTGAAGCATGTATTCTGTGTAACCGGGGCAATATTATTCATGATCATGAATACACATGTGTACAAGATCTGGACTGCAAGATTCCGCAGACTTGTTCCCGCCAAAAACTGAAAGCATCTATTTATTCTGTTTGACCTGGGTCAACAGGGCAATATCACTCATGAATAGGCCTACACATGCGTACAAGATATTGGAATCTAACAATTTCCCCTTGTTTCACCCCTGTTTACGTATTGTGCAATTTCTGTTTCGAGTTGTGTTGTTGCCATTTTCAGCAGTGAAACCAATACTGAGATTTTGAATACTACACAAAAACAACAATGTATTTATTCATTATACGGGTATGTTTGTGGGTATTTGTACCCAACTCCCTAGGCCCATTTGCTTACACATAACCTGAATCCTCCCTCACTCCCTAGGCCCATTTGCTTACACATAACCTGAATCCTCCCTAACTCCCTAGGCCCATTTGCTTACACATAACCTGAATCCTCCCTAACTCCCTAGGCCCATTTGCTTGTAACACATAACCTGAATCCTTCCTAACTCCCTAGGCCCATTTGCTTACACATACATGTAACCTGAATCCTTCCTAACTCTCCCTTACAAAAATGTCCCATGGTAACCCCATGAGTTTCCCATGGGAACGAATGGGGAATACATGGGGTGTAATGGGTTCGTCATGGTGCTCCATAAAAACACCATGGTCGACCATGGTCGACCATGGTCGACCATGTGAACACCATGGTCGACCATGTGAACACCATGGTCATCAGTGGCGGTTCCATGGGACCACCATGGGGTCCCAAGAAACACCATGGGGTCCCAAGAAACACCATGGGGTCCCAAGAAACACCATGGTGAACACCATAGCAACATCACGGTATCTCAAGAAACACCATGGTAACACCATGGTGACAATTTGAACACCATACAAACACCATGGGGTCTCAAGAAAAGCCATGGGAACACCATGGGGATTTTTTTTAGACCCCATGGGGACAATTTGAACCCATAGGAACACCATGGGGTCTAAAAAAAATACTATAGATCCCCCATGATGACAATTTGAACACCATACAAGTACCATGGGGTCTCAAGAAATACCATGGGAACACCATGAGGACAATTTGAACACCATACAAGTACCATGGGGTCTCAAGAAATACCATGGGGAAATATTTGAACCACATAGGAACACCATCATGGGGTTTCAAGAAATACCGTCCATGGGAACACCATGGGGACAATTTGAACCCCATAGGAACACCATGGGGTCTCAAGAAATACCATGGGAACACATTGGGGCTCTTTGAGACTTTCATGGCAACAACTTCAACAAAAATGGAGGTTGATCTAACCTAAGACAGCAATTATGGAACAATGTTCTTCACCAAATGATAAAATAGCGTTTGTACGTGGACCGACTCCGGGGTCGACCATGTCCATGGTCCATGGTCTCATGGACGGTTAGTATAATACTAGGCTCGACAAACACTACATGTACGTGAGCATTTGAGCGACCGACAATTCGTTAAATTTAGATGGAATGTATATTCTTGTAAATCTTTATTTTTAAAGAAAGAAAATAAAAGGAAAACAACGATTAAGTTTTGTAAAGGGGCTGATCATCATTTATAATATTGGACGCGTGTGGGTAACTAATAGCTGTTTCGTGAATATCATTCAATGATGCGACATTAGGTGCCGTTTCCGGCGGTTTTTAACCTTTAACACAGGGATTTGTCATGAAGTTCAGCATTGTTCAATTTCATCTTTCATCACGACTGAAACGAGCATGTAAAACGAGGGCGCATTTCAGCGCACATATGTGCGTAAACATCATCGACATGTGGGGCCACGTACGTCTGTAGTGTGTATAAACTGTATGCACGTCATCGATCCGCGATGTGTATCCGGTCGTCCTCCACTGGTACCCGGCTACACGTACGAGGTAACCACATTATTCACAAGCATACGCGCAAGCGGACCAGCACTTAGAAGCGACACACGTGCATGTCACGTACACGTACACACACACATGTACATGTACATGTATGTACAATGTACATGTACGTTCGTCAACCACTCAGTTTCTCTGTTTGAATTGTTGAATTGTGATTTAGATTTTTCGACTTTCGCCCCTTGAACCTTGTCCTTTGACAGAATTTGTTTTTAGAGTAATATTATTTAGTATTAACGTTAGAATGCCTGGGTCAAAGTATGCGTTGGTTCACTGGATATCAAGCAACAGTACGAGCATTGTGCCAACTTCAGCGGTTGTTGATCGAGAAAAGCTGCATGACGCCGGTAAAGTGGTCAAGGTTTTTGCTGCCATTTTAGGAAAAAAAGAACCCCTCGGCGGTTGGAATAAGTATGATGGCAGAGTTATCCAGACGGATGATAAGTGCCCTTCATCAATTCATAACTCATAGAAAAAATATTCCAAATTATTTTCGTGATATTTCAGAAATACGAGCCTTCAGAATCAGATCATGGAGGCATGATCGACAAAAGGCATGAAACTTTATAAAAGACTACAGTATCAAGTTTCACTTTCAGTATTTCAATTTTTCTCCATGATGTGATTTGACCAGGCCTAAAATAGTTACGCACATTACAATTACCATTCTCTGTTTTGTAGTTAAGTTTACCTGTCTGCCCAGAATGGTCATGTACATGTAGTGATGTACCTAAACGTTCACCAAAAAATAAATAAATAAAAAATGAAAAATCTTTGTACTTTGCTAAACATGAAAGTATGGTTGTCATTTTTTCCCAGTTTCAGAGCATGGAAATAAATTCCCATGAAATTGGTCAAAGATCAGAAGATAACAAAAAAATTTGAGTTCAAATTCTTTCTCATGTGGTACAAAAGAAGACAAAAAATATCCCTCTAGTTTTCCTCCAATTTTTCGTTACTCAAGATTTTGTGGTCATAATCTTCATACATTTTTGGTTTTCAGATAAACTCAGTGTCCTGCGGGCAGAGGAGAAGTTCCTCACGGAAGTCTATTCTGATGAAGAGAACAGTCCGAGGATGTCACCGAGAGGTCACTGAAAACCAAATCCAAAGAGGAAAAGCCCATCTGATATTGACTTGGTATGTTCTTTTAATTGTAATATTTTTAGTATTTCATTCATTGTTGGAATTATTTAAACATTTTGTATGATTTGGGGTGAGCGCACAGATCAAACTCACAGCCCTGATGCAGCATGTTGTACCGGTTCATTGTCTTACTGCATTTTGGTTTTTCCATTATAAATAACATTCTTAAAACATCCCTTTAGCAAGGAAAAGGGCCTTACCCCTTTAAGTCCAGTCTGGAACTTTTAACTCTGTATTCGCTTCCATGCCACACAAATGTATATATACTTGTAAGCTTACTGGTTTTTTAACTAATTTTTTCTACCCGCAGCTGCCAGGAGTTTCGTTGCCTGTTCACGTGCTGAAGAGGTGTACACACACCGACTATAAAAAATTGACGAGAGATTTAATGTGTGCCCTCTTCACACGTGAGCAGATGGCGACGTGCTCTGTGATGGACAAAAAGGGTATTGGTGCCCATTCGTCCAAACAGTTGTTGCCAAGCCTTCCCCAAGAAGAGGTCAAGGGTATCATATGTAAGTATGAATGGAGGATTCGATACACCATTGTAACATGTTCTTGCAAAATCAGATGAAACTTACCATAGGCAGTGACCGACAATAATACAATTACTAATTATTACATAACTAAAAATCCCTACTTTTAAAATTCTGAACTTCACAATGGAATGTGTAATTAGGTTAAAACAATTTATTCTTTAACAATCTACATTTGACCCTTGTCTGATTTTGCAAGAACACATCACAATTACGTCTTTATTTGGAATCCTTAGCAACATTGACTTACATGACTATCATAAATTTGATTAAGTAGGCATATATGAGGATATCCCCACATCATGTGTTACACAAAATAAAGCTTGATGAAGAACACCTTGTCTTTTCCCCACTGACAGTTTTCCTGAAAGCATGAGTGAACTGTAAATGAAAAAAAAAAATGTTTGAGACAATCAAATTTGTTGTTTGTCCTGCATGTGTATATTGTGTCTGTGTTTATTGTTTCGGTTTATTTCGTGAGTTACTAAAGTGATTTTGAATATTTTTTTTTTTTTTTTTCAGATTATGTCAGCAAGACCTTCCCGAGTGTGGAACCATCGCAAATCCGGCAGGTCATGGCGTATAAATTAAAAGACACAAGGATGTCATCCATAAAAACTATAGGGAGGGGGTGTGGTAGCCAATTTGCCGACTGACAGGATTTGCAGAGTTGGGGGGTGGGGGGACACTAACTTGTAACTTGTTAAACTTTTTTCCTTTTTTTAAAAATTGTTTTGTTCAATATACTTGCTAAAAGCCAAATGTTGTCTATCCAATAAATGTCTTACAGATCAATAACTCCAGAATCATGTATCTGATCATTTGGTATCTTTTGTTTCCTTTACATTATATAAATCATGGATCATGGCTGATGTACACAATATTGTTTGTCTACATGGGTTGTGTGAAACACCATCGAACTTCATGGAGTGCTTGTGGGGAAAAACACCATGGGGTGTATGGGGAAAAAACACCATGGGGTGTATGGGGAAAAACACCATTGGGTGTATGGGGAAAAACACCATGGGTGTATGGGGAAAAACACCATGGGGTGTATGGGGAAAAACACCATGGGGTGTATGGGGAAAAACACCATGGGTGTATGGGGAAAAAACACCATGGGTGTATGGGGAAAAACACCATGGGGTGTATGGGGAAAAACACCATGGGGTGTATGGGAAAAACACCATGGGGGTATGGGAAAAACACCATGGGGTGTATGGGAAAACACCATGGGGTGTATGGGGAAAACACCATGGGTGTATGGGGAAAACACCATGGGGTATATGGGGGAAAAAAACCATGGGGTTAATGGGGAAAAACACCATGGGGTGTATGGGGAAAAACACCATGGGTGTATGGGGAAAAAACACCATGGGTGTATGGGGAAAAACACCATGGGGTGTATGGGGAAAAAACACCATGGGGTGTATGGGGAAAAAACACCATGGGGTGTATGGGGAAAAACACCATGGGGTGTATGGGGAAAAACACCATGGGGTGTATGGGGAAAAACACCATGGGGTGTATGGGGAAAAACACCATGGGTGTATGGGGAAAAACACCATGGGGTGTATGGGGAAAAAACACCATGGGGTGTATGGGGAAAAACACCATGGGGTGTATGGGGAAAAACACCATGCGGAACATGGGAAATTGTCCCAGCTGCATGGGGAAATACCCCATGGGGAATTTTCCCATGGGGTACATGGGGTCCAAATTCTCCTTGGGTTCCCATGGGGATTTCCCATGGGAAATCCCCATGTGGTTTCCCATGGGAAATCGCCATGGGGTTTCCCATGGGAAATCGCCATGGGAAATTTTTGTAAGGGCTCTAGGCCCATTTGCTTGTCATAAACTGAATCCTTCCTAACTCCCTAGGCCTATTTGCTTACACATAACCTGAATCCTCCCTAACTCCCTAGGCCCATTTGCTTACAAATACATGTAACCTGAATCTTCCCTAACTCTCTAGGCCTATTTGCTTATATACACATAACCTGAATCCTCCAAAATCCTTCAGTAGTAAAGCAAGCACATGACATGTATGCACACACGTGTTTCTAATCTGTGATACATGTACATGTACATGGCCAGGGACCCTCCCTGCATGCATTGACCATTAAACAGTGTCCACTGACTCAAAAGCACTGACCTTGCTTCAATAAACATGGATGTACATGTACCATGGAGGAAGTAAAGCAAGTACCGTAATTTCCGGAATATAAGCCGCGCGGTGTATAAGCCGCACTACTCCAAAATCACCAAAACAAGATTCATGCGTCAACATATAAGCCGCACCGCGTAGAGGCCCGCTGGACGCCACTCACTGTCGGTACATCGCCACACAACACGTGGTGCACGCATATCCGCTATAGCTAGCGCATGCGAGCGATAAATAACGTACATGTACATACACTCAGCACACATAGGCCTCGAAATTGCCGAAATTGTCTCGAATGTGCCATTGCTGCGATGCCCAAAAATCACCGTGACATTTCACGGCAATAAATTGCCGTGCCCTTCATTATATCTTGCATAACAAATGCCAACATTAGACGAGGAAAAAAACGATCTTTTTGCTGTTGTTTTAAATGCAAACAAACGTTAAAAAGCTATTCCAGTTGACGTAAAAAGACGGCAAAATTTGCCCATAAAACCAAAACGTGTAACAAACACGTCTATCAATTGGTACCGTACCCAAGCAGTACATACAGTAATACCGAGAAACCCACATTAAAATCGCTTCCGTGCATGGTAATTAGGTTCGAAGGCAGACAGCCAATAGGAAAATTTGTTACGCGACATATGTACTACATTTAATTTGTTTATTGGCTGAATTCCTACATAATGTCGGAATTCAGCCAATAGGAAAATTTGTTAGGCTGCCAAGTAGGAATTCATGATCAGCCAGGACTTTGTTTCATATCAACAGTGGGTGCGATCGGTAACGACTATACAAGAAACTTAACTCGCGTCTTTCTCCGGCTTTTGGAGCTTAATTGTTTTCTCCTGCAGAAATATACCGTAAGGTTTGTGCACGCGGACGGAAAGAAGTAGTAAGGAGGCAATATAAAGGTTTTTAGGTTTCTGTTTGTTTACCAACGATTTTTGCTTAATTGTGCATTGTGTTTTGTTCTTCAAGATTCATACCTCGGCGTATAAGCCGCACCGCGTATAAGCCGCAGGCAACTTTTACCGGGTCAAAATCAACGTATAAGCCGCGGCTTACATTCCGGAAATTACGGTATGTGTTTCTACTCTGTGATACACATGTACATGGCCAGGGACCCTCCCTGCATGCATGGAGCAATAAACAGTGTCCAATGACCCAAGCACTGACCTTGCAATCACTACAAGCATGGATGTAGGCCTACATGTACATGTACCATGGAAAGGCAAGTACATGTATGCCTAATAACCTCAATCCTCCAAAATCCTTCACTTTAGCCAAGAGGATTTTGGAGGATTTGGGAAGATTTGGGAAGGTTAGGGTTGTACATGCATTTAATTGTAAATGAACACAGGTTTACACGTACATAACATTTACTGTGTAAAGTTGATCATGGTACAAACATCACTTGAAATATTTCAGTCCAAGGTGCCATAATTTTAGTAAAACTTGTGAAATAATTTTTCCAAAATAGGTTGGAATAAATACAAACAATCTGAATGCATATATCTGTTCCTGTATTTTCAAATACTACTTAAGGAGCAGCATCTCCAAACCTCTTCATTCTCCTGATGACGATTACACTAATCGAAACGTAGAGAAGAATGGATGGTTCTCCATAAACCATATTTCTCACTTAGCGATAGTTGAGAAACGAGTTGCACGATATTGGTTCTCCCCTGAACCATAATCTCACTTAGCGGCAGTCGAGATACGAGTTGTGCGATAAGGTTCTTTTCAGAATCTGTACCTCACTTAGCGATAGTTGAGATAATCACATGGTGTTACCGCAAACTGAAATGATATCTTCTTGTTAACAACACAATGAAACTTACATGTTTTATTTCACTGAAAGTGTCTATTGTCCTTGTAATTGTACATGTATTTTGGATGTTTTAACCCCCCTACTATTGCTGCACTTTAGTGGGAAGTTGCTACAGAGGTCAAAACCAGTCAACTGCCTGTTTTGACTGTTGACCCAAATGTGCACACAGGGGTATTTTTCGACTAGTTTTTACTGTCATTTTGACCACCCTGAACAATACCAGACAATGCTTTTACCAGTCAAAAACATTTTGACCTGTAAATGTATTACCACACAAGGTTTGACAGTGTTCGACTTTTAAGTACACTAGATATACCTTGGCATGTATATCAACATTTTGACTGGTTTTGACCCTTGTAGTCGTAGGAAGGTTAACCAGTTCGCGTCGGGAATAAAAAAGTTTTTCTGGGCCCCTGTGCAGGTTTCTTTTTCCCACACACACGTTAATGGAAGCTTCCACAGCGCATGGCCACATCTTCTGAGCATGTCACCGTAAACGCGTGGCTCAACCGAGCATGCATACAAATATTATGGAGTTTCCTATGGCGTGTTTAGACGCTCTCCGATCCGTGGTGCAAAAAAAAATTGCGTGTATACACTGCCTCTGACGCGAACTGGTTAAGAACCAAATGTCCTGCCCCATTTCCCTAGTTTGTATTTATTTGTTACTGTTATTTAGTTAGTTTTGTCTTCCTGTCCAAAATTCTGTTTATCTTCCTGGCTTGTCACACTTTCTTTCCAAGTGTTTCTGTCTGTATCATTGTGCTGTCTCTCAGTCAATTATCAGTGTCTTTTTGTCTATTTGGAATACTGATGACAAATTTCAAGAACAAACAATCTCCCACCAAAACCCAAGCATTCATTTATTTCATAGTACACTCACTGGCCAAAAGTATTGCAACATGCTCAAAATAGCACTTTACACTAACAGGTGAGATGATCATTTAATCTGATTTCATCGATCGTATATTACATAATTTACAGAATAGTAAAAAAGAACATTGACTTCAAAACACAGGCACTTTCAAGAAGTCTTAATTAGTGTAAATAAAATAAAATAAATTATTGTAACACAGTTCTCCAAACTGAATTTTGGGGATGTTGCAATACTTATGGCCAGTGAGTGTACATGTAATGTATGTACAGCTATGTATATGTATGTACTTCCTTCCATAATTCCTAGAAAAGAGTGTTGATGTGTTATTCGTTAATGCAGACAACTATGACCTTTAATCAAAATCATTCCCTTGGTAAAACTTGTAGCTTTGCATGGTCAAGAGGATAAGTAATACTAATTGCGGTGACACCATGTGAAACTCTCTGTAGAGAATTTCACATGGTGTCACCGCAACACCATGTGAAATCATATGAAACCAGGTGACACCATGTGAAATTCTCTATAGAGAATTTCACATGGTGTCACCGCAACACCATGTGAAACCAGGCGACACCATGTGAAATTCTCTATAGAGAATTTCACATGGTGTCACCGCAACACCATGTGAAACCAGGCGACACCATGTGAAATTCTCTATAGAGAATTCCACATGGTGTCACCGCAACACCATGTGAAACCAGGTGACACCATGTGAAATTCTCTATAGAGATTTTCACATGGTGTCACCGCAACACCATGTGAAACCAGGTGACACCATGTGAAATTCTCTATAGAGAATTTCACATGGTGTCACCGCAACACCATGTGAAATCATATGAAACCAGGTGACACCATGTGAAATTCTCTATAGAGAATTCCACAATTAGTCTTACTTATCAAATGTCTATATTCTTGGTGATGATTTAATTTATTTGGAATACTGACAAACGGATTACTGACGAACAAAACAATGTCGTGCCAAAACCTAAGCATTGTTTGATTTCTTTTGTACTCAACCGAGTACCCACAGACTAATCAATTGTGGAATGACATTGTCTGTATTACGTACATGTACTTCTCCCCCTCAAACACTCAATGGCCAAAAGTATTGCAACATGCTCAAAATAGCACTTTACTAGTAACAGGTGAGATGATCATTTAATCCGATTTCATCGATCGTGTATTACATAATTTCCGAGCAAGAACAGTAAAAAAGAACATTGACTTCAAAACACAGGCACTTTGAAGAAGTCTTAAGTAGTGTAAATAAAATAAAATAAATTATTGTAACACAGTTCTCCAAACTGAACTTTGGGGATGTTGCAATACTTATGGCCAGTGAGTGTACATGTACTGTATGTACAGCTATAAGTACATGTATGTACTTCCTTCCATAATTCCTAGAAAAGAGTGTTGATGTGTTATTCGTTAATGCAGACAACTGTCTACATGAATTCCTCCCGACCATTATGAACTATGACCTTTAATCAAAATCATTCCCTTGGTAAAACTTGTAGCTTTGCATGGTCAAGAGAATAAGTAATACTAATTGCGGTGACACCATGTGAAACTCTATGTAGAGAATTTCACATGGTGTCACCGCAACATCATGTGAAATCATATGAAACCAGGTGACACCATGTGAAATTCTCTATAGAGAATTTCACATGGTGTCACCGCAACACCATGTGAAACCAGGCAACACCATGTGAAATTCTCTATAGAGAATTTCACATGGTGTCACCGCAACACCATGTGAAACCAGGTGACACCATGTGAAATTCTCTATAGAATCTATTATACCATTGATACCTAACTATTGTTGCCTCAGACTGACAAAGCATAAGGCAAAATCAACCACTTGAACGTATACTTTGACATCACTCACAAAATTGAAAAGCCACTGATCACCAGCGTAACATGC
>CM055830.1:11203767-11263919 GCA_029582265.1 Zoroaster sp. YZ-2022
GGTGGTCCATGGGATCACCCCCCGGAATTTGCATGTAGTTAAAGGTTGGGGTTTCAAGGAGTAAACTCTCCACCTCCCCTATGGGCCTGCCGAAGTTTGAACATAGTGTTGTTTCAAGCGGTATTATTGTTATTTTTATTGTTGGGGGGAGAGGTTCAACCAATGATAATAAACAATTAATGTCAAATCAATGTGTCATTGCCTATAATCAAGTAGAGTCTATGTAGGCCTATCATAAAAACATTAACCCTAACCTTCCCAAATCCTCCAAAATACTCTTTGCTAAAGTGAAGGATTTTGGAGGATTGAAGTTACATGCTACATGCTCTTTGCTGAAGTGAAGGATTTTGGAGGATTGAGGTTATTAGGCATACTTGCCTTTCCATGGTACATGTGCATCCATGTTTGTTGTAGTGATTGCAAGGTCAGTGGACACTGTTGATTAACTTCATTGCTCCATGCATGCAGGGAGGGTCCCTGGCCATGTACATGTATCACAGATTAGAAACACATGTGTGCATACATGTCATGTGCTTGCTTTATACTACTGAAGGATTTTGGAGGATTCCGGTTGTGTAAGCAAATGGGCCAAGGGAGTTAGGGTTAATAAAGTTTGGGAATAAAATTACTAAAACTTGGGAGGATGGGAACAAGTCATATTAATTAATGGTCTAATTTGGAATTAAACAGGAAAGAATATTCCCACACATCTATTCTTATTGTAGAAAAACATGTTTCTTAAGAATTCTATATTCTTACCGAGTCAGTGGAATTCTATAGAGATTGGTCTCTATAGATAACTGGTTCTATAGAATTCTATAAAAAGTAATAACTCTATAGAATTATTTTTGAGTTTCTATAGATTTTTGTAATTTTTATAGAGCTCTATAGAGTTCTATACGGCATTCTATAGACTTCTATAGAACTTTTTTGTAAGGGATGATTTGATTACAGTGGTGATTAAGTAGTAATTTTATATTGGTAATCTACCTGATACCATTCGAGGACGTGTGATTGTATGCTTATTGTATTGTTTATAGGCTATTATATTGTGAGGGTATAGCTTGTGTCACAATTAACACACTTGTGTAGTGATACCTGACATAGATCCTTGTGATCTACCTAAATTTATCTGTTATAGCCTTATTATGTTATATTATCTTATATTGACCACTCTGGTCGCATGGTCTCAAAGTAGGGAAGCTGTAGAGAGTTGGGTTTTGTTGTACATTTATGTCACCTTTAAAATATTACACCCATTTAATGCTCTCTGTAGCAGGTCATGTCACCACCACTGAAGTATAAACACGCCAAACTCAAATAGTCCGTCATACATTACATTACAGAAATTTTATGCAACCAAGTTTACTGAGTTTTATAATTATTAAGTTTTGATATAACTTTGTATTAAAATAGGATTTTTAATATAATTGTTTAACATGTACATGTATTTAACTTCTCACGTTCGCATATCTCCGCCTTAGTGTAGTTGTTTTTCAGCGTACGATACGCGAGTGTAATAAGGCCGTGGGAGGACGTGCAGATTCATGGCCATGACTGGCACAAGTATTGTTTTGTCATTTTGCTTGGTATAGAAATGTCATGGTCCTATATCATACAATCTTACTTTTACCGATGTTAATGACATCTAAGGCCGTGGTGGTATATCTCTGAACATTTGTGGTGAGTTTTTGCGCTTTATATTTATTGTTTTATTAAGATAATCAATCGATAAGAACTGTGACGCGACAGGATATGCTTTAGCGCCCCCGCTTGTTTGGCTAGCGAGAGCTGCGGATGCACTGCGTACAGCAGCGATGCCCCGCCCAGCGTGCTTTGATTGGTTAGAGCAGGTCACACGCTGCGTGACAAAAGCTATAAAAGCCGCGCGTTTATCCGCTTGCGGGCAGTTTGAGCGTTAGTTCGAGCATGTTCGAGCCGGCTGGTAAGTTACCTATTGTAGCGTGACTAAGGCCGTGAGCAGTGTTGCTCGTTGGGGGACCGTGACGGTGGTGCGGTAAAAGTTCCTTTTGAGGGACTTTGCGATCAATAGAGGATTTGTGTGCTGTGACTCTTGCAGTTTTGCGGGAGGGCGACTTCCTCGTAAACTCGGCCCTCATTCGAGTACCACATACTCATAAGCCTGACTGGCTGCGTTCTTGGTATACGCTGGTTGTGTATCGTGGGGTACACTGTGTATAACCGGGTAGTGTCACATAGCCTGTATGAATAAGACAATTACAACACGCCCTCTATTGACAATCAGGAAGGAAGAGTAAATAAACCGGTGTATCTTAAGATCTGTATTGTAACGCTGGTGTCCATCTTGCCCTCCTTTTGGAGTCTGAGTCTTAGAGGTTGATGACCCCCTTAGTTAGGAGAGGTTGACGACTACATCTACCGATACCGGGACGGTATATTTCTATCCCAACGGACTCGTCCCCAGCTGCTCGGGGACTTTCCGGTCAGCCGTCCGCGCCGCACCCTGTGGAGGAGTTGCACTCGTTGCAAACGCTTCCGCGACTGGGGTGTGACGTCACAAATGGTGTCAGAAGTGGGATTGTATTGGTGTGATCTGGTTTCTGTGTTGATAATTGTTTTGGTATTCGGCCGTGCGTAAGAACGGTTGTCAGTAATTGATGAACGCTTTATTGGGCTATTTAGCACTTGGCTTGATTTTGGCTTGTCTAATCTTGGTGATTGTAGTTCTTTGTCTGTGGGCAAATACACATCGCCGACAGTGGAGGAATTTTCTGGAGCAAAGACCTATTGCAAACCGTAGTATCCTGCGTGAACAGATTACTACAGTATGAGTAAAATTGAGACAACCAACCCGGGTTGTCAGGAGGATCGGTCCCGGGTTGAGGTTCAGTTGTTACAGATGGAGAAAGCTCGGTACTTGGAGCAGATTTCAAGGTTGAAGACAGCTTGGAAGGAGGCAAAAACGCCTGAAACAAGTCCCGTTGGGGATGCTCAAGAAGGTGTGAAGGGTTTATATAAACGTATTCGGATGTTGAGTTCCGCCTCCCAAGTCGGAGTTTGGTGGAGACTTCTGGGTATATTTCATCGGAAGAGGGTGATGTTAAGTCGTTAAAATCCCATCTCAAGGAGAAGGATGGTGAGTGTAGTTTAATTGATTGGACAACTCCGAGAAGAGACAGGGTCTCTAGTCCAGTCCCCCTTTCGGTAGAGAGGACGGGTGTCAGTATGAACCCCTTTGTTGACGCAGCAAGCACGGCTGACGTGAACAAGCTGCACAGTGATGTATTGAGTTTTGCTACACGCTCACCTTGTATTGAGGCTGATAGCACGGTGGCTGATGAATTAGGAAAAGATAAAGCGGGACCTTACCCGCTGAAAAGAGATGTAAGATTCATCGAGAAGAATTGTGGGGGCGAGAGAGTCTTGGGGGCTCCTCGCTGCCCAAGTATTGTACCCGATAGGTACAATGGCAAAGTCTTGTGGAACGAGTACTTTGGGCATTTTGAAAGCTGTCGAAGGGTAAACCAATGGGATGAAGAACAAGCTGCCGAGTACTTGGCTGCAAGTCTTCAGGGAGATGCTATCCGCATCCTTGGTAACCAACAGGGGCGAAAGAGGACATATGACGAGATGGTTAATTTGTTACAGAGGAGGTTTGGGCCGGGTCATCAGGCAGAGAATTTTCTCGTTGAATTATGTCATCGTCGGCAGAAGCCTAAAGAAACACTTCAAGAGTTGTGTCAAGCAGTCCATGAGTTGGCTGTAAGGGCGTACCCTGAGATCCCCGAGGAGGCAAGGGATCGGTTAGAAAAGAATCATTTTGTAGACGCTGTGTCTGATCAGTTTGTGCGTGAGGGCATATTCCGGGCAAGGCCAAGGGACTTGTCGGAGGCATTACAGGCTGCCCTTGAGACCGAAAATTTTCATAAGGTGGAGACGCATCGGACGATGGAAAAGTTGGGTAAGTTTGCCCGAGGGTCAGACAGAGACAACGGTGATAGAATTCAGTCGATTGAACGAACTCTAAGCCAGCAATCAAAGTGTGTGAACAATTTGTCTCAACAGATGGAGAAGATGCTGGGCGCGCTGATACATCAACAACAGACGAAGCAGACATCTGGTATGATACTCGGAAAGTTCAATGGTTCACAGCCTCCTATGAGAGGAAATAAGGCAAATATGAGTTGCCATAATTGTGGTGTGCAGGGACATTTTGCGAGAGAATGCACGCAACCAAGACAAAGACGCCCCCTTCTGCAGGGAAACGAGAACCAGCCGACCGGTGGGCCCCCGGGAAGGCTGGGAGGCGACCAGGGCCCACAGTAACGAAGAACAGAGGAACGAACACAGGGACAGAGAATAATGATGTAAGTCACGTAGTGGCGACGCCCTTAATAGGGCCGGCGCATGGGTTGTTTGTAGAAGGAGCGATTAGGTCGATCACATTCCCGTTGTTAATTGATACTGGTGCAACAGATACATTGCTTAGTATGACATTGTATTATCAGCTACCGGTGGAACAGAGACCTGTTTTGTTGAATTGTACTTCAAAGATAGGACAGGTGGACGGCAGTCCATTAAAGGTATACGGTTGGGCGTGGCTGGACTTGCAGATTGGTAGGACGGTGCATCAGGTGAAAGCTCTTTTTGCTGATATATCGGTGTCCGCCATGTTGGGAATGGATTGGTTGCTGGCAACCAAAGGGAGTTTGGACTTCCGGAGATTAGAATTAAATGTCAACGGTGAGAGAATAAGGTGCACAGGGTCAACTGGTAGTTCATTTGTTGGACGAGTTGTAGTGGCTGAAGCTACGGTGATTCCAGCGGGTCACGAGGTTGTTGTAGAGGGGACTATTGTTGACAAACATGAAGGACTAAGAGGGCCCGTCATCGTTGAACCGATTGAAGGTGGGGGACGACTTGGTGAACAAGGTCTGGTTTTGGCCAAAGCTCTAATTGATGTACCAGCCGAAGTGGTACCCATCAGGGTTCTAAATACCAGTAAGGACAAGCGTGTTTTGCGTGCGGGAACAACTGCGGCTACAGTCACACCTGTTGAGCTTGAGAGTTTCCCCATCAATAAGGGCAAGCATGGAGCACGTACCGATGTGCTGCGTAGTCACTTACAGAAGCTATTCGATAGGAGTAGAGAGAATTTGGACCCCTCCGATCAGGTGAAGTTGAGGGATTGTTTGATAGAGTTCCAGGACGTGTTCTCTTGGGGTGACGATGATATCGGTCGTACCAATGTAGTTAAGCATAGCATAGACACCGGGAACGCCCGCCCTGTTAAGCAGAGGCCTAGGCGGCACCCCGTGTGCAATCAACAAGAGATTGAACGTCAGGTGGAGGGCTTAAAGAAGAGAAAACTTATCGAGGCGTCTGATAGTCCATGGGCGGCTAACGTGGTGCTGGTGAGCAAGAAAGATGGGTCAAAGCGTTTATGCATAGATTACCGAGGGTTGAATGCAGTTACAATAAAAGACGCTTACCCTGTTCCAAGGATTAACGAGGCACTGGATGCCCTGCATGGTGCCAAGTGGTTCTCGACCCTTGATCTCACAGCGGGCTACTGGCAGGTGGCTTTGGATGAGGACGCTCAACAGAAGTCAACTTTCGTGGTGCGTAATGGGTTGTATCGATGGAAAGTCATGCCATTTGGCTTAGCTAATGCACCTGCTACATTTGAGCGACTCATGGAGAAGGTGTTAACAGGTCTACAATGGGAGACGTTGTTAATATACCTTGATGACGTCATTGTTTTTGGCAAGACAGTTGAGGACGAGTTGGGACGCTTACGTATTGTATTCGAGCGACTGAGGGGCGCTGGACTTAAACTAAAGCCCAGTAAATGCAATCTATTTCAGAAATCTGTGACCTACTTGGGGCACATTGTGTCAAGTGAGGGGGTCGCAACCGATCCCGCTAAGATTGAGGCCATAGCTGATTGGCCGGTTCCAACATGCGTCAAAGAATTGAGGAGTTTCATTGGTCTGGCTTCGTATTACCGAAGATTCATCAAGGGTTTTGCAAGTATTGCTAGTCCACTGCATGCTTTGACGTCTAAGTCCAAGGAGTTTGTTTGGGATGACACCTGTCACGTGGCATTTTCTAAATTGAAGGAGGAGCTTCTGAAATCTCCAGTACTGGTCTACCCATCACCGAGTAGCGATTACATCCTAGATACGGATGCTAGTGGAACTGGTATAGGGGCAGTATTGTCCCAAATTCATGATGGTGTAGAAATGGTTGTTGCTTTCGCAAGCCGGAAGTTGAACAAAGCTGAAAAGAACTATTGCGTCACTCGGCGAGAGTTATTGGCAGTCGTGGCCTATCTTAAGTATTTCCGGCAATATCTGTATGGTCAGAAGGTAACCGTACGGACGGATCATGCGTCCCTACGGTGGTTGATGAACTCAAAAGACCCGGAAGGTCAACTTGCCCGTTGGTTAGAGGTCGTGTCAGAATATGACTTGACAATTCAGCACCGCCCTGGTGCTAAACATGGAAACGCCGATGGTTTGTCGAGACGGCCGTGCAGACAGTGCGCTCACTGTGGGAGTAATGAACAAATTGAGGGAGAACTGTCAACTTTGACCCCTAAGGTCGAGTCGGCGGCAAGGGTTGCCATCTTGCAACCGTCGCTTAGTAATGAAGACATGAGAACAGCTCAGATGGCAGATACGTCTATTCGCTGGTTGGTAGTTGCCAAGAGTGAAGGGAAAGAGCGCCCTCCTTGGAAGGAGATAGCTCACTTGTCACAAGCCAGTAAGACATATTGGTCTTACTGGGATCAATTAGAAATAAGGGATGGTGTCCTACACCAACGATGGGAGTCAGACGATGGTGGTTCTATACGATGGAGGATAGTGGTACCAGAGCGATTTAGGCAGGAGTTCATTGACGAGTTGCATGGTGGGATGCTCGGCGGCCATCTTGGTTTAAAGAAAATTCTGTCTTGTGTAAGACAGAGATATTTCTGGTCGGGCATGGCGGCTGACGTAAGAGCCTGTCTCCGCCGTTGTAGCAAGTGTGCGAGGAGGAAGCCCCCTCCAAAGAAGCGGATTGCGCCATTGCAACAATACAATATAAGAGGAACTATGGACAGGGTAGCCATGGATTTAGTTGGTCCCCTTCCACGGACTGAGGATGGGAACCAGTGGATTCTTGTTGTGGGAGATTACTCCACCAGATGGATGGAGGCGTATGCGCTTCCCGATGCCAGGGCTGAGACAGTTGCCACTAAATTTGTCAACGAATTTGTATGTCGATTCGGAGTGCCGAGAGAGGTCCATTCAGATCAAGGGACCAACTTCGAATCTGAGGTTTTCCAAGAGATGTGTCGAATTCTGGGTATCAGTAAGACTAGGACAACGGCTTACAATCCTAAGTCAGACGGCCTCATAGAGAGGTTTAACAAAACTCTCATTAATATGGTGTCACTGATGATCCAACCCCACATGGGCCAACGTGACTGGGATAAATATCTTACATTCGCAACCGGTGCGTATCGGGGTAGGCCGCAAGAGAGCACGGGGGAATCCCCAAACATGATGCTTGGGCGAGAGGTGACTCTCCCGTTGGATTTGACTATAGAGCAACCTGCTCTGACAAAGGAGGAGGCTAGCACTTAAGGAGCCAAATTCAGAAGGCTCATGACAGGGCGGAAGTATGCTTGGGCAAAAGCTTAAGGCGCCAGAAGAAAAACTATGACCGAAGAGCATCCGAGGCTGGCATTCAAGAGAATGAGTTTGTGTGGTTGTTCAACCCCGCAAGACATAAGGGGATTTGCCATAAACTCAAACTTAAGTGGGAGGGGCCATACCTTGTACTTAAGAAATTATCGGATGTAGTTTGTCGAATACAACGATCAAAGGGAGCAAAGCCACGCGTAGTTCACGTGGACAGACTAAAACCCTATCAGGGAAACCCTATTGATCCATGGGACACTGTGGCGGTTGGGGACCGCGAAGAGAATGTCGTCTCTGATGAAGGGATACAAGTAGAATCATGTGACCTCCCTGAGCAGGAGGATGTAAATAGGCTTGTGACACACAGTGGTGATAACCGGGTGCCCCATCCAAACCAGGGTACACCAAGATGTGGTGAAGCTGGAAGGTATCCTAAAAGGACACATAGATTGCCCTTAAGGTACCGTTAAATGTTTTGAATATTGTAAATGCCTATAATAATGATGTTGTTCTGTTGTTCTGGTTGTTGAAGATCCTTGAATCAAGATGGAAGCTGCGAGAAATTTCAAATGTCCCAAGTGCCCCAGTTCATTTGTAAAGTTGAGAGGGTTGCTCCGCCATAAGCGGCTGAGCCATGGACCTGCACTGTATATGTACTGCCGGAGGTGCAACTTCTTCGATAAGCGAAGGAGCAACCTAAAAAGGCACTACAAGGCCCTTCATCCGGAATGCATGGAAGAATTTGATGAGATTCATGTGGAGCCAGCAAGGCCGGCAGAAGAAGATAGGGACGCCCTTAGTTCCGGCAAGGGTGCGGCGGTAGAGGTTCGCAGGGTATGTCAGGAGGCTGAGCCATTGTTGGAACAAATGTGTTGGATGCCTGCGTTGATATCTCCTCTGGCGGGCTCATCCCAACGGGTTACACAACACACGCAGGAAGCACCTGTTGCTGATGATGACACCCTAAGTATCGCCACGTCCATGCCTCCGTTAGAGTCCTTGTCGGATATGGAGGAAGACATAACAACTCCAACCCCGGCGCCCCCTTCTTCGACACCAAAGGCCCCTAATTCACCTGCTGCCAAGCCTTCCCCTCAGCAGTCCAACCCCCCTCCTGGAACAACACACCCACGTGTAAGGATCTCCCCACAACGTCCAAGGATCCCGAAACTGGCCACCATCGTGGAGCACGTGCAGACCTACACGTACGTGGACAACATTTTGATTCATCGTGAAGTGAAGCAACGTTCCTACCTCCAAGACGTCCTTGTGGATTGTACCTTTGCATTAAACAAGAGACATTAAAACCTCACGTTACCGGTCCATCGGTTTAGCATATTAAACAGTTCTTGCCTTTTTGAAATCAGGTACTTAATTACTTGCAATCTTTGTATAATATTTAATTAATAACCAAATTGTTGTATTGATTACCTTTAAAAAGATACCAAAGATACGTGGAATTGACATATAGGCTTGATATGAGGATTATTGTGTACTTAAAACTGAAGTGTGTTTGTTCATTATATAAAACAACTTTTTGATAAAGATTTTCTTTAGGTAAGGAAACTATGTATGTTTTATATCTTTTGTGCTTTATTGTTGTATTACAGGTTTATATAGAATTATGATAAAGAAAACTGTTGTTAAAGTGTTCTTAAAGGTGTTATACAATAAATAAATAGGTTCAGGTTTGGAATGTACATCCTGCCGCTATTTTGGATATCGGCTAATCTGAATGGGGACATTTCAGGCCTGTCAGGAGGCTTTGTGACGCGGCAGGATATGCTTTAGCGCCCCCGCTTGTTTGGCTAGCGAGAGCTGCGGATGCACTGCGTACAGCAGCGATGCCCCGCCCAGCGTGCTTTGATTGGTTAGAGCAGGTCACACGCTGCGTGACAAAAGCTATACAAGCCGCGCGTTTATCCGCTTGCGGGCGCGGCGGCTGCTTCAGCGTTAGTTCGAGCCGGCTGGTAAGTTACCTATTGTAGCGTGACTAAGGCCGTGAGCAGTGTTGCTCGTTGGGGGACCGTGACGGTGGTGCGGTAAAAGTTCCTTTTGAGGGACTTTGCGATCGATAGAGGATTTGTGTGCCGTGACTCTTGCAGTTTTGCGGGAGGGCGACTTCCTCGTAAACTCGGCTCTCATTCGAGTATCACATACTCATAAGCCTGACTGGCTGCGTTCTTGGTATACGCTGGTTGTGTATCGTGGGGTACACTGTGTATAACTAGTGGGGCAGCATGGCCAACCTATTGTGCATTTTGTGATAAAAGCACCAAAATTGGCACAGGTATAGATGGATAGATAGTAAGCAGATATAGATATTGAGCCATCCCAAATTTGGTCTTGGACGGCCATTTTCCAAGATGGCCGCCAATCGCGTTATGTGAAATTGATTTGAGCATAGAATTAGACACAGTTGATCAATATTGATGTTCTTGGTGTCTATTTATATAGTTTTGGAGGTGCCAAAGCCAATTTTTATGGTTGCAATATCCTCCGAGGTCAAGATTTTGAATTGCTTCAAGGTGGCGCTCAAAATCTGCCTAAAATTGTGGTTTTGCATGAATGTGTAATTTCCTGCTGACATTGTGGTACAAAGCATCAAATTTGCTTGTTTACTCTCGCATGTATATATTTAATGAAAAACTGTTAGCAATCTCAAGTTTTAACATATGGCAGCCATTTTCTAAGATGGCGGCACTCTTTATATGAAAGCAGTTTGGTAGTTTATGATCTGGATATTGTCACCTTGGGAAACTGCTCACAGTTCTCTCCTGTGGTCAGAAAGTCATTTCTGTGAGCAGTCGCCTTCACACACACACACAGAGCTGTGCATTCAAGTCCAGCCTTTTTGCATTTGCAACGCCCCACACAAGCCTTTTTGCACTTGCAGGACACTAGTTCATAGCAGGTGTTGGCTGCTTTCAGAGTTGTCCAGTGTGGTTCATACAACCCATCATCATTCTTTGCCCATCCCCAGCTGGTGGGTGAAGGCAGTTCTGGTGCTGGAAGCAGTACTTGGCCCCACACATGGCCTCCCTGGTAGGCTGCCCTCTTGATGTGTTGCTCCAGTGCTGCCTTGGTTGGCGGGATCAGCTGCACATTGTGCTTCTTTGCAAATAGTTTCTTTCTCGCCTTGTCGATGTCCTTGCACTGCTTGCTTGTTCTGTCATACAGTAGGATGACAAACCGCTCAATGGTTTGCATTACTTCTGTTGGTATGTCATTTGGTGCAGAAGACAGTTTCAGCAGAGCTTCTGTTAGTTCTGGCATCACAGTCCAGATTGCCCAGGCAGTCTTCTTACCATGCCCAGCAAAACTGGACACAGTGTCACACCCAGTCAGAGCATGGAACATTGGCAGTGCTCGTGCCTTCTCCGGTCCCAGGCCAGCTGCTAGCTCATGGGCTGCCAGGTAACGGAAACCCTTGCCAGTTCCGAATGCTAGCCACAGTTCATCTTCTGGTTGCAGCCGCTGAGCTACTGATACAGCCAATACCACAACATCAGTGTCAACAGTTCGGATCAGGATCGTGTGGTGGCCATGCTGGGCTGCATGGTATGCATGCAGCAACATGCGACTGTCTGCCTCTTCATGGCTGCATGGGGGTGAGGGATGTAGTATCCTGCGGGGGTGAGGGATGTAGTATCCTGCAGTGGTGGCTTGCTTTGGACTGCCTCTCCATCAGTGATCACAAGCTGTTTGTCTTCCTGTTCAAACCACTGGAGAAGAGCTTCAGATAGAAATGTGAACAGCTGTGTCTTGTTGCTGTCCACTCTGAGGGAGTTCTGCCAGTTTCCTGGTATTGCTATCCCAGCCATCACACGCCTGCGCACTCCCTGTCCACGCTTTGCTCTTGCAGTGCCTTTCAGTGAATCAGCAAAATAGCTGTCCCACACAAGATCCAGTCGTTTTGCAGTTTGAAGCTTTGTGGAAATGTATGGGATGAATATATCTTCAGCATACTTGCCAAAGTTCTTTGCTGCAGCTGGCTTCAGCATCTGTACGATGACTGCTCCATCAAGAACTACACTGGTAGTGGTTGGAGCCTGTGACTTGGCATCAGACAGGTCTTCCAAGCATGTGAGGAGGTCACTTTTTGTACCTAAGCGGAGGCTTCCTCCATCAGAGAGTGCTGGAGGGCATGCCTGATTCTCATGACGAAAGAACTCCTCAAGGTTTCCTTCCCTCGTCTGGCAACCAATGTAAAGCCTTGAAAAGAGCTCCACGTCATTCTTGAGAGAGGACAGCTGCTGCTTTCCTTTACTCACACTTCTAGTGGTGGAAGTACTGAACACCTTCAGTTTGTTTCGATGAATAGCATCATCAATGGGCTTCGTTCTTTCCAGCAGGCATTCTTTGGTGAAAGCCTGGAACTGCTCTTGGCCGATCCTCTTGACATTCCGGACAGTTTCAACTGCAGCAGGGCCCGCAATTTCCTTTGTGTCAAGGACAACCAGATCCATGCTCTCTTCTTCAAATGGGTTGCCAAGATCTTCTATCACACTGACAAGTGAGCGAACATCTTTAGCAAATGAGATTTGCACGCTTGGTGTCTGGTCATGATGACGTGTGTCTGTTTTCCTGCCCCAATGCTGGTGCCATTCTTGGAACTCTTCTATGGCCCTGGCAACTTCTGGTCCAGCAACCATCCAACGCCGCAGAGCATTGGGGTTGTCAGTGAGGCCAACTGCTCCGCCGTCTCCTTTGATGCAGGCATTATTCTGTTCATGGGCCTGGTCAATCGGGATTGAAGAGAACACCTTCTTTGTCTTCTGTACAGTGTAACTGCCAGCCCTGAATTCCCGGGCTACGTCTGGGTGCTTTGTTGGGAGTTCAGCCATGTCTTTCAGATGGACAGGGATCCACCTGGCATAGTTAGTGTGGTCTAGGGCATGGAACCAAGAGGCCAGTTCTGTCAGGGCATCAAGGTATATTGTCAGTGATGCCTGCCGCAGAGAACGCACATACACCAGTACCAACATCTCTAGTTCTAGCACAGTTGCCCAGTATTGAAACTGTGGGATGTCTTCTTTCTGGTGGCACCAGTCATCAAACTCTGGGAGATCTTCTGCATGCTCGGCTTTGCTCAGACAGTTGCGGTCATAGGCACGGTGTTGCAGGATATACAGTGCTGCTGCGGTGATTTGGTGAGCTCTCCTTGTGCGGGCAACATGAGCTGCTCGTAGGAAGGAGTCAGCCGTCCCTGACGTCGCTATCTCAGCTTGCACCAAGGCTTGCACCCAGCCGCTCCCTTGCAGCCAGTCCCCCAGAGTCTTCAGTGCTGCCATCTCAATGTGTAGCCCACCAAACATCACCACCATCTTGTCTTCACCATAGCTCTCCGGCCACTTCCACTGAATTTGCTTGGCCAAGGCAAACAGTGGTTGATCACAGGTAATCACTGGTGTCTGCCCTGGATTCAGGTGCTGGACAGCATTCTTTATGACATCCATTGAGTGTCGGATCATAGCCACTGTATGGGCACTGTCTAGGAAAAGTGGAAGCAGAGCAGTGGGCAGATGACTCGAGTTGGTGGATGCTGCCGGTTGGCATGAAATGCTGCCCAAGAAGTGTTATCTTCTGTCTCAGTCTTGTCCTCCAGGGCCCACTTTGTGTGATGTAGCCACTGATATTCCTCCTCGGTGTGCTGTCTGAAGTTGTCTCTGGTCAACGACGCAACTCTAGCAGCTGGGAGAGACAGCTTCTTGATGCTGCCAGTGACAGGGGGCACGTCAGTGTAGTAGTGTGGCAGTGAGCAATAGTGCTGGATCTTGCATCACCAGATTCTGAACCAATGACAATGCTTCGATCCACTCCTTCATCAGGGTAGGAGGGATGATCTGGCTATCCAGGCCCGATCAGCCGGGCGCCCTCACTTCTACGCAGTGTGTCATAACAAAGATGGCCGCCTCCATCGCACGATGTATTTTTGTTTGATTTTCGTTTTCAAAATATCATATCTGGACGAAGTAATCGTTTGGTAAGCCCTATTATGCATCATAGTAATTCCACAGGTGTAAGGAATAAGATGAAGTATGTAGGAGCATTATACGATGTGTATAAGAGGACGATCTTTGCAATCAAAGTGGTACGACTTGCTCGTACTTTGAAAACTTAGCGTTTGGGGCATGGGTAGGGGTGGGCTGTAATGGCGACCATGATGAGACCGATGTTAAAAGAGAGCCATAACAGCCCAATAACGTGGGCTAATGGCAGGCAGGAATGATAACTGGCTCTTCTTATAAAATAAACAAAGTGGAAATTCACCCTGCCACACCAGCTCCTGGTCTCTCTCTCTGTCTCTCTCTCTCTCTCTCTCTATATATATATATATTTTTACATTAAATGTGAAGTTACGGTTCCCAATTAGACTAATTATTGTAATTGTTATGTTAATTAGTCTAATTAGAGTGCTTTTTATTGTACAAATTCAACTATTGGTCCTTCCCTGAGCTTTCCTGAACCTTTACAGGTGAATAAAATCCCACTGCCAACCTGCAGTACTCTGCAGCTGAGCAGGAAAGTAAAATACCAGTAACCACAGTCAGCCATTGTGGAGAATGGCCGCCGTGGCTATCAGGGGTCAAATCTGAGATGGCTCAATATCCAAATCTGTTCAAAATATAAGTGTGTACATGTGTGCCAAATGCTATGCTTTTATCATAAAATGCACAATTGTTATGAATATTTTGGTTAAGCTGCCCCACTAAACCGGGTAGTGTCACATATTAGCCTGTATGAATAAGACCAGAGCCGTATATTGGGAGAGTTGCGACAACTAGTGATTAGAAGCCATTTTGGGTCCCAGAAACGTGTGCGCGCGAATTCACGTGTCGATCGTGTGTGCGCATTCCGTATATAAATATGCGTTAAAGTGAGTACTGTCGCATGCGGCGACGGTCAATGTTATAACTTAATAAGAGTTTTTAATCATGAAGTTTGCTTAAAAAAATCCATTTGGATCTTGGGAAACTCATGGACGAGAGGATGGTGTGCCTGTGACAGAAGAAATCTTCCCTCATCGTTGAAATGTCTCCAGGATAAGTTGAAGGTCGATCAACATGCTAACGTAGCTCGGTCATGACCATGGAAGTTTACGGTCATGATGAAGGTAGGCTATTTTTAATTATTTAACAACAGTTACATATTATTTTAGATTCATTGAATTTTTTTGAAATGAATGTTCCCCCAAAAGATTATATTTGTAGGCCTTGCCGTGCCAACAACTGTTACTTCAGTACAGTAACAAGTCAGTAAGCAGCTAGCACTTAGCAATATGTATAGCCATGGTATGATGATTGATGGTAGCCAGCCAGCCTATCACATTGTGCACATTGTATTCTTGCAAGCATTTGCACAAAAACCAAACTCGTCCCATCAGGCCTTGATTAATTACTACATTTCCCTCTCATTTACTAGCTTGTCCTCTACATTAGCCAATCATATATTTTTCAGGAAATATGGTAGTATTTCTATTTGTCTTTTTAGAGTAGAGTCAAGAGAGAAAAGTGGTGGCTGTATCATGGGGCCTGCACTCTTTCATTAAATTATGACCGAGATGTTGGTCATTTTCTCATTTGCTGAACTCACACTGTGCATAAAATACTCTTAATAAGAAATATTGTTTTAAGAAAATATCCAGCAATAACATTAATAAAATGGCTGCAAATTTGTGACGGAATTTAGCTTAGTAAAACAAACACATCTTCATCTTAAACTTACATATAAGTACATATCAATATCCTTTGAATTTTCGCATTGTGAAAAGGCATGTATTTAAATAGTGCCAAATCCATATAAACATGCTCCCAGTGCTTTACAAAATTACAGGCTAAAATGTCAAATGTCAAATATGTGTGACATTACAATATTTTCTTTTTTATATCTTTTAGAAACTGTAATCGCCTCTGCATGCTTGTCAGGATGGAGCATGCTTAATACCATGACAGGATGCCTGCATGCTTGACACAATGTCAAACCAGTGATTCATGATCTCAAGGAACCATGCTGTAGTGAGATTCTTGGTGCTTCTCCCTTCACATTCTACCATATGACGCACACTGGCACTAACTGAATGGCTTAAGAGGCTAAGGGCATTTGATACGATCATGAGAAGGTGTTAGGATGGCATGGATGAGTTATGGGTGAGTTGTTTAACTCATTGTCATCTTGGAAGGTAGCCAGATCTTTTACTGCAGTGATACTTGCATGGCTAGATGGAAGCTTGAATTATTTAACAACATCAGGGTCCATTGTGAGCACATGACCACTGACGAGGGCAGCATTCACATTGTTAATGACATGTGGAACATCATCTAAGAATTAAAGCCACTTCTTTGGATCTGAGGGGTGTTTAATCTTATTAATTGTTTACAGATGTCAGTATCTTGTAAATAAAGACATTTAAAGGAATGAAATTCATTAACATTTTCTATTGTTTCACATTGTGATAAAGCATGTATAAGGGCGTGTTACACAAAAGCAGCTCTGGCTACTTCAGACTCATTTTGTAAGATTGGGTCACATTTAAATAGTGCCAAATCCATATAAACATGCTCCCGGTGCTTTACAAAATTACAGGCTAAAATGTCAAAAATGTAAAATGTGACCTGCTCTGTGAAAATAAGTCACAAATTTGAACAATTTAGATTTCTATGTGGCTGGAAAGAGTACATCATCAGCTTTAATTTGGTATATGTTAGACGTGTGTGATATATTGCATTATGGAGATATGCCATTTTTAATAATCAATTTGCAATTTGCATAATTAACACAATTGAATTCTTAGGAAAACAAGCATTCGAAAGGAAAACAAATGACAGAAATGAAACAACCTACTCACAAAAAATAATTGATTTTTTTAATATTTTATTGATTGAAATTGATTTCAGTTTCAATCAATAAAATATTAAAAGCCACATAGAAATCTAAATTTTTCAAATTTGCGACTTGTGACTCATTTTCACAGAGTTGGTCACAAATATATATATATGACATTACAATGTTTTTTTTTCTTGTTTATTTCCCATTTAGAAACTGAACACTTCTGTCACTGCTTGTCTTGCTTGATGCATCATATTCTACATTTGGAGTGATGACATCCCATCAAGAGTGAGGCAGCATATTCGCATCTCCTGCACCTTCAACCTGGTTTGAAAGCAATTTCCATTTGTCTCTTTCCATTACTACAGATTACAATTAGATTTTGTGTTGTTTCGAGAGGAAGTCATGCAGTTGGTTCACATGCCCCTCCCCCTGATATAGCCATTATGTTTACCCACTGATTTAGTGTCTGTCTGAAACTTTTCAAAAGAAATGGCCTGAACATTATAATAATTATCAGATAATTCAGATAATTTGATGTATCTGATGCATGATCCCTGGTTCCGGACATTTTTGTCTCCGTTTTCTCTTTTTATTTTTTTATCTTTTACTTTAAACAAATTCCTTTTATGTGTCTAGGGAATCAGTGGTATTTGGTCACAATTATAATCTGATTGCAATTCAAAATTTTCATTACACACATTGTGTAGCTACAATTTAAAGATTTCAGCTTGAGGGGTTACAACTCAGTTGTGGGTGTGTTGTATTGATCTGCTGTTTCTATGGTGATTGTTACATCATTTCAATAGGATGGTGTAAACAATATTTAACCATTGAAATATGCATTAAATGATCAGCATGACAATAGCCACCCTGTTGTCTATTATTAGGCTGAAAACGTAATGTACAACATCTCAACTAAATATTAAAATCTTTGTTCAATAATATTTATACAGGATTATTATTTTAAGATGAAGCTCTGACACTGAGATAAAGGATTGCAATTTTTGTTTTTCTCTCTGATGTACATGGAGAATGGAGTTAGATATTTCAAAATCACTTGATGGTGGTTTTAATCTTCCCAGCTTCCATAGAAAAAATGTTGTCTGAGGTGCTGTAATTTTTAAGAACATTGTAACTTATTGTCAAAATATTATTAGGTGTACTGTGTACATTTGAATGATTTAACATGTTTTAACATAATGCACTTCAGAAAGGATGATTGATACTTGTACTAACCTTACACCAAGTAAGCTTTAAATAATTTGATAATTACCAGTGTTGCACACTCCCTTTAAACTTCTGTACACATTATCCAATTGAATTTTTATTTTTACATTTTTACCCTGTTTGAAAATGTCTCAAAGAAAAAATAATAAATGAGTAGACTAGTTGAAAGAGTAAACCATTGAGTATTCAATCACTATTGTGTATGGGGTGCCATGGTCAAGTGGTCTAGGCCATTGGACTTAATGTTCTCATGGCTGAGACTTTTTTCTCCTTTTTTCATTATCATTGTGTCAGTGTACCTCACAAGTTCTGAACAAAGCACCAGTGGAATCGAACCACCCACAACGGCACTATTGGATCAAAGTACAGATACTGCACATTACCAAGAGACCTGTGTCAACCTGAGGTGCTTTTTATTAGTAACACGTACAGTGGGTAACACATCAACCAAATTTAAAAAATATGAATATGTTCAAAATAACTTAAACCACATACAGCCAAACTGTGTTCTCCAATAAATGTCAGTATCTCACATGACCTGCTGCTAGCATTGTGGCACTAGGAATACATTTCTGTGCTTAACTGCCTTACCACTGCCAACAAATAGACTTCATAACAAAAAACATTTTATTTCACAAAGGAGAAAGAATGCTATTTAGGCCTACATTGTGTTAACACCAATGCCCACTTGCTCTCTGGGGAGGGGACGGGGTAATATTGTTAAATAGGCAAATCTTTGGGTGAATTAATTTATTTTATTTTAAATTCCTGAATTTCCTGTTAATTATTTATGTGCTGCAACGATTACTCAGTTAATTTTTACTGCTTGGTTATCCGAAAATTTATGCTACTGTTACGAATCTTACCCTTTGATTTTGATAAATATTAGCACCCCCTTATAGTTCACTTCTTCCACTTCCAATATTTTGCTGACGATGCAATTTCAAGCAGTTTAAGTCCCAGGGTTGTTTCCCCGGACCCTCGATTGTCCGCTATGAATATGCAATCCATACAAGGACGCTACTTTTGCTCATGCATATCCAGCGCCAACGCAATGCATAATGCAACACCAGCGAGAGCCTTGTGTGCGTGCCACACCCTCCCGCCACGTGGCTTGGAGCCTGTCCTTGACTTCGTCTATTTTCCGAATACTTTCCTCGGAGTCCACCCTTCACACCGAACACGGTTCGTGCGTGAACCACGGCCAAACAGTCACCGTGACTGACCCGCTCAGTCATTAGCCGTGGCCCGCGTGTAGTGCTCCCTAACCCAAGCACAGCCGCTGTTCCCCTCATGCAGTAATAGCTTAGCATCCAAGCAAATAGCTTAACATGCCCAGTAAGCATTTTCCCCTTGAACACGCCCTCCTTTCTAAGTTGTCGATCACTTCACTTTCGTCAAATACCATACCTTATATGGAACAAGGACCTGTTGTATGTCCTGATTTTGCACACGTTTCTACCCTTAGACGCGGAAGCCAAGCTTCTCATTGGCTAAGACGCTAAAGTAGGCTTATGTTTTATTCATTCCTAGGCCCCAGATTTCTATATAATCCCCAAGATTTCCTGATCTCAGCGAGAAGTGCGGTTCCGAATGAAATCTATGCGACTCGATCCGATCCGATCCATGACAGTGCGATATACCGAACTATTACAGTGCAGTGCCTCGTTCGTTAAACCAATGGTGCAGTGCGTCGATATGGCCATTGGTTCGCCTACATGTAGCTATGCGGTCTGATACACACTCTGGCCCCGTCCAGACACCCCGGTAGTCAAGCCCCGGTGGTCCCCGTCGTAGAGACCGACCAGCCGCCCGTCTCTCGGTATAGCAGTGCCCGTACCGTATGCCGAGTGACAAGCCGCATGAACGAACGATGGTCCCCACTGACTGTACCCAATAGTTGGTATTCGTACACCCTATTCGGAACTTAGCACAAGTATATAAGTTTAACTATTGACATGTACCTATACGCTACCACTCCTGTCATACATGTTACTAGTGCCATTGTTAATTAATTAAATAGTGATGTTAATAATAAACCAACCCCATTGATTGAGATTGTCACAACAAAGTTTGTGTCCGACTATTATTTGTTGACCCACAAAATGGGGAATGCAACACTACCTTTTTTTGTGCAATAACCACATACAAAATCTGTCACCATCAATCCACAAACTTTACCAGATAGTGAATAACATATCTAATCCTTTTTATTACCTTAATTTCCTACCATTTTTGAATGTTTTTAAAATTCAGTGCGGTTAACCGATTAACCATACTGCCCTTTGGCTTTGTGAAGAATCAATCCAAATATTACAAATATCACATTTTCCTTTTATTAAAAGGATGATAGAAACAAGATTTGGAGCAATAAGTGTATGCACACCAGTGAGATGTTGGCCATTGTTGTCTGCTAAAACGTGAGAAAGAGTTAACTGTTACTTAGGCTAGCGTTAACGTTAAGTTTCGGACATTGTGCATAGTGGCGGTTGGGTTCAACATTCTTCATGTTCATTCCTGCCCTTTTTATTAGCAATAAAAACGACAGCTCCTCAGACAAAAAATATTGTAGCAAAATGTTTACGGAAGATTTAAATTCAGTACGTGCAGCTGTCATGACTGTGCATAAATGTATTTTTACTAGGCTATTTAGGCTACAAAACAATATCCTCACGTTCACAAACAAGTATGCCGTTGGTTGCCATGACTGTGAGACTCAAGTTAACCGAGTCAGTTAACGTTAACTTCCCACTCCAGGCTTTCCTTCTTCTGGAACATCTCAGAAATCTTTACAGTTTAAAACCTTTCTCAGACTTGTTTTGACATGTCCAAGCACAGCAGCAGTGACATTTTCCCCTTAGTACGTTAGATTAGAGAAAAGTAGCACAGCCTACGACACGTCACACACTGGAGTGGTGATTAACAGTTAGAACTAACTGTTAGGCCTACGTTAGCATGTAGGTAAAATTACCCCATGGTTACAGCTAACATTAGTCCGAATGCTTCTTCCGTTCAGTCTCCTATTATTTTTTAGAATAATTATGTAATTCTCACAGCGACAAGTTACATAATTATTCTAAAAATAGGAGACTGTGAACGGAAGAAGCATTTGGACTACGCTATGCCTATAGCATGCACGTACCTTACGTTCCTGCATGCTGTCGCGGGAAAACACTTTTTGAGGACCCAAAATGGCGCCCATAGACCACGTGACCAGAAAAACCGGTACTCGCCATGTCGCAACTCTCCCAATATACGGCTCTGAATAAGACAATTACAACACGCCCTCTATTGACAATCAGGAAGGAAGAGTAAATAAACCGGTGTATCTTAAGATCTGTATTGTAACTCTGGTGTCCATCTTGCCCTCCTTTTGGAGTCTGAGTCTTAGAGGTTGATGACCCCCTTAGTTAGGAGAGGTTGACGACTACATCTACCGATACCGGGACGGTATATTTCTATCCCAACGGACTCGTACCCAGCCGCTCGGGGACTTTCCGGTCAGCCGTCCACGCCGCACCCTGTGGAGGAGTTGCACTCGTTGCAAACGCTTCCGCGACTGGGGTGTGACGTCACAGAACTCAACACTTTCATTTTAATGGCGACCGTGTAGCTTGTATTTTGTAGTGTACATGCACTGTATTGACGCGTGTCATCGATGGCATGTTTTGTAATAATTGTATGCTGACATAGTTTTGTACACATGCATATTGTGTATTGTTGTGGCTGTGTGTGTGAGTTACGCACAGGTTCTTTATCAACATTACTTTATCAACATTGGTCCTAAACTTGCTGACAACATTCAACCAAAGCACTCATCTGTTAACTTTACTGATTATATGTCTAACCCTAATTCTAACTCTTTCTTTTTTACCCCAGTTAATGAATCTGATGAGGATCAACGGCGGAACAACGGGGGAAAAGGGGGGATTGGGATCGGGATCGGCGGGATCGGGATCGGCGGGATCGGGATCGGGATCGGCGGGATCGGGATCGGCGGGATCGGGATCGGGTTCCCCCCAATCCTCGTCCCCAATGGTAAGTCAGTGCTTTTTCAGCAGTACAAAATTACATTAATTTAAAGATTAATGTTTTCCCCCTTAAATTTAAGCTTTCCCCCCTCTTGCCCCCCAGTTTAACAGGTCTGGTGCCGCCGCTGCTGAGATTATAGATATTGTGAACAATTTACAAAACAAAAAAAAGCTCTGGTCATGACTTAATTAATATTTCTATTATTAAGAAGTCGATCTCTGCTATATGTAAACCTCTTTGCACATATTGTCAACGCTCCTTTTATTACCGGCATTGTTCCATCACAATTAAAAATTGCCAAAGTCATTCCAGTTTTTAAAAAGGGCGATCGTTATTGTATTAATAATTATAGACCTATCTCTATTCTTTCATGTTTTTCTAAGATTTTTGAAAAATGTGTTTATGCCCGCACCATCAAGTTTTTGGATAAGTTTGATATTTTGACTAATTCACAATTTGGTTTCCGAACTAAACATTCAACTATTCATGCACTTCTTGATTTTATTGATAAAGTTTCTAATGCAATTGATAACTCCAGACATACTCTGGGGATATTCCTCGACCTTTTAAAAGCTTTTGATAGGATAGACCATAAAATATTATTGTATAAACTTTCTTACTATGGTATTCGAGGAATTTCCCTTGAGTGGTTTAGGAGTTATCTTTCAGATAGATCACAATATGTATCCATCAATGGCATAAATTCAGATTCTGACATCCTTACATATGGCATACCACAAGGATCAATTCTAGGGCCGTTGCTCTTTATTTTATACATTAATGATTTTACTAATTCATCTAGTGTGTTCTCATTTACATTGTTTGCTGATGACTCAAATTTATTCTTTTCTCATAGCAACCTTAATTATCTTGTACAGACTATTAATAATGAGCTTAAACTTATTGCTAATTGGTTTACGGTCAATAAATTGTCCCTTAAAAACCCTAACGCACTAGACCCTAGTTGCTGGGTACCATCCTCAATCCTTCAAAATCCTTCGATTGCAGTGGCGCACCCAGGATTTTATTTGGGGGGGGGGCTCAATTTTTTTTGGAAATCCAATATGGGGGAGAGACATGGCGGACCCAAACCATAACCGCTGGCGCGGCTGTAGCCATGTCCCTAATCGTGCTCGTCAGTGAACCTACGGCACATGTTAAATGTTTCCTGGTGGTTTCTAGTCATAAAAAGAAGACATTATGACATGATTCAGACTCGTAGGGTTTTACCTTCCATATAATTTCCTCCTCTTGATGTAAAGAACTTGAGCTAATTGTTTCGTCTGCAAGATTTCTATATTTAAATATTTTCATTGCGCGGACGTAAAGTTTGTGATCATTCCGGGCGGAGCTAAATTTTCTCAAACACGAATTTGGCGGCAAAACCAAATCCCAATATTATCCAATCGGTGTTTGCTAAAATAGTGTCGCATAATCTTTGTAAATTAAAACCCGGACCTGGGCCATTGTGTACAAACTGGAAAGGAGTTGATTATAATGCGGGCGTGTTTAAATTTTAAAAAACATTTACGAGTAACCTCAACGACAGTCAACGACCTCAACAAGAGAAACGGACAACAGAAAATGAAAATAAAATTAAGTAAAGCTGCTCCCTGATCAGGGTGCACCATGGCAGGGGGATGTCTAAAAATGCTTGTTATATATACTGGTGGCCCTTCAAGCTTACATGCACATGCATACGCAACGCCGTAAAATATAATAGTGAGTGGAATAAATGGAAAACTTTTGGAGGGGAGCTTGAGTCTCCTGAGTCCCCATCCCTTGTACCACTGCCCTACTCCTTGCCGAACTCCTCTGTAGACAAGACTTGGGCTCAGATTTTGCTCTCTTTCCCGGCCCCTTCTTTAAAAAAAATAATAAAACATCAGCGGGCCCTTGGGGGGGGGCTCGAGCCCCCCAAGCCCCCCCCTTGGGTGCGCCACTGTTCGATTGCCCTACCCCAAAAAATGCATTCATCCTCAATCCTCCAAAATCCTCCAAAATTTTGCACTATGTTCAAAATGAGTGGTGCTCACCTCCTCAATCCTCCAAAATCCTTCAACCATAAAAACAGTGCTGGGTTTACAACTACCCAATGTGAAATACATGTATGAGCTTAGGTCAGGACACAGTGCTTATGACCAGTAATAACTATAAACAATGGGAGACTTGTCCTTGAAACAATGATACACAGTGTACTGGTACACTATGTAGGTCACACGTAGTGTACATACCACTGTGCATTAGTACTACTGGCTGCAATGTACATGTACATGTACAGCACTGTGAAACAGATACCAGTACCAGGCGCGGATCCAGGAATTTTTTAGACGGGGGGCACACCCAACACGAATTTTTTTTCTTTCCTATGCTAACATTGTATATTGTTTGTAATCATGTTTTTTTTCTTTGTTTTCGCGCCTTAAGCGCCCAGCAGGGTGGATATGTGCGCGCTACAAATCTTTATTATTATTATTATTATTATTATTGTTATTATTATTAAATGCGAGCGCGAAGCCCTTACGGCGTTGGCTCCGGGGCCCGCTTAAGGGCCCCGGAAAATTTTGGATTCTGGATGCTCTGTGGTGCAATCTGAGGCGATTCCTGGCCAGTTTCACCTGACTTTTTTTGCAACAGTTTTCAAGATTATATGGAGAATATATATATATATATATATATATATATATATATATATATATATATAATTATTTTAGGCATTATTTTTAGCCATTATTTTAGCAATGTCATGACTACAACAATATCAGTTTCTCCCTCCCCGATTTTTGGCATTTAATTTGCAGTTTTTGACTTCAGTTTTAATTTATCCGGAATTCAGTCCAGTTGAAATTTTCAAGAAAAGGGCTTGATTTCATGCTGTTCCTTGCCCTGTGTTAAAACCATCGGCAGATCAGCCTATGCGTACTGGCGTAGAATCCGACAGTAAATTGACATCGGCGATTGTAATTTCCACACGGTACCCCGACCCTTCTTCAGATGAAACGGAACAATTTGTAGACGTGGAGGAATTGGGTCAAGAAACCAGACTAGCTTGCTTTGCACCCGATCACAGACTACCGATTGCAAACGAAATGTAGACTAACTAATTTTGGGAAGTATTTGAAAAAAGTCACTATAATCATCATTGGAAATTGATACAAAAAATCCACTTTTCTCAATAATGACAGTACACCAAACTGAAGGCGCTGTTCACCTTGGATGGTGGCTTTATTTTTTACTCTGCACCCTTATTTTTTAATCCTTTTTTATCAACCTTTTATGAGACACATCCTTGGATATTTTTATCACCGAAGCTTCTGTGGAAAATCAAATATAATATAAAAGAAACTGCAATCAATTAATTGCCATAATGAGGCTGTGTTAAACTTTATGAAGTCATCTCCATTAACTAAATTCGTGGAGGAAAATTGTCTTTAAGAATGGGTTGACTAAAATAAATCAATCAGTTCCTCAGAAGATTGCTATACAACCGAGACTGGCCTGAAAGTCCATCGAAGAGAAATTATACTTCACACTGGTTAGACCACATCTTTGATATGGAAGCACTGCTTGGAAACCCCATATCACCACTGAAAACATCTCTTCGCTTGAAAGAGTCCAGAGACGAGCTAGCGTTCAGAGCGGCAAGACCTGCCTGTCGAACTTACGGCAGAAGTCAGTTGCTTTAAACGTCGACTTTCTGCCGTGTCTAATTCAAATACAGTGAAATCTCGATAAGTCAAATCTCAGGGGAATGAACTCAAACTTCGACTTATGCGGAGGTTCGAGTTAGCCGAGGTCGCCATTTTACCCCCCACCCCCATTGTGTGCATAAATTATCGTACGCCCGCAAAGTAACCTTTAGTAGCACGGAGAATTAAGCACACAAGATGCAACATTTTAAAATTTGTTATAAACGTCTTACATATTTATTAATTTGTTTCAAATGGCATGATTTTTGTTTTTAAAGTTTCCAAAAAATATAAAATTATTGTTAACGCTTTCGAAATCAATGATGACCTACCTTATACAACTCATTGGTGTGAGATTTGGCTACGCAACAGAGCTAAAAAAAAGGATTGAGCGCATTTCCAGCACCGCGTTGACGTTAGCCTTGGCGTGTTTTGAAACGGTCAAGCCAGCCATCACTGCAGCTGAAGTCTGGATGTCCTAACTTCTTTGCCAAAGGCCTGGCCTTTTCTTGAAGAATTGGACCCGAAATCGGAATGTTTTCGGCTCGTACAGCTTTGAACCAGGTCAAAGCAGCCTCTTCAACATCGGGAAAAGCCACCTTTCTCATGCGTTTCCGACCTGCTGAAAAAGACTCATTGTTGAACTGCTCCAGCAGTTTCTCCTTATTACATGTAATGTAAATTTTTGGGTCATTATTTGAATTAGATACGGCAAAAGTTCGACGTTTGAAGCAGGCCTATAAACAAAACTTACTAACTAGTAACTAACGGAGAGATTAGATACGACCATAATTTTGTTGAGATGCATCACAGCCTTGCATTCAAGGCTATATTCACTGCAAAGGAATTTTGGCAAGGAGCCCAGATAATTAAGCTGCTCAAACGAAGTATACTACGTGATGTACATTGTACTTTGGTCAAAGAACGTTCGTGGTTTTTGGGTACAAATACAACTTTATCATGATGAGACGATTTTCTCTTTTAAAAGCCAAGGTGTATTATTTTGTTTGTGGCACCAATTTCAACGATCAAAAAAATAATGGTTTCATTACTGGACATGATGGCACTGGATATTTTATTAATTGAAAAGAATGTGTGCGTTTAGGCCACTCAAAAAGGATTTTGGCAAAACTAGCAAATCATTCAGTCAAGTGATCAATTGTTTCCTGCTGGCTGTGGCCATTTAACCGGTAATAAACTCCCCCAAGAGGATTAGATGTTGAGATGGAGAGAGTTGAAATCCCCGAGCTCTGGGAAATACTTCGGTTTTCTCTCCAAAGAGGGTTTCAGTTCCATGGCATGATTGATAACCTTTTTTTCTTGTTGCATTTTTCAGTATTTATTTTATGCCAAAAGTAGACACAGCAGATGTTTAATATTGTCGCCGGTATTTTTTTTAGGCTACTCCTCCTTTTCTCTGACCTCCCCCTCTTTTTTTTCCTTTTTTTTTCCCCCTTTTTTTTTTCTTTTCTTTTCCCTTAAATTTTTTTTTTTTCACTGAATTTACCCGGGGGGCACGTACCCCCGCGGCCCCCACCCCTGGATCCGCGCCTGAGTACTTACCTTGCTGAGTGAGAAAAATTAAATAGTACCACATTCCAGTCCTCCAAAATCCTCATGTTTTTCAAACACCATTCATCCTCAATCCTCCAAAATCCTCATATGCTTCAATCACCATTCATCCTCAATCCTCCAAAATCCTCACGTGTTTCAATCACCATTCATCCTCAATCCTCCAAAATCCTCATATGCTTCAATCACCATTCATCCTCAATCCTCCAAAATCCTCATGTGTTTCAATCACCATTCATCCTCAATCCTCCAAAATCCTCCAAAACTGCAAGGAGGATTTTGGAGGATTGAGGATGGTTAGGGTTAATTAATATTGCCAAAACTAACTATATGTTATTCAGCAACTCGGCCAGTGACGTTCCATGTGATGTTAAGATTAATGACTCAATCATAACTAAAACTGATTGTTGTAAGCTTTTGGGAATTTTTATTGACCGTGGACTCAACTGGAATAGTCATATTGATTACATTTGTAAAATTATTGCTAGAAATATTGGTGTAATCAACAGGATCAAACATTTTTTCCCTGGACTGGTACTTAATTCCCTTTATAATACTTTGATTGTTTCTTACCTCAACTATGGGATACTTGCATGGGGAGCTAGTTTTGCTGCTAATCTTAATAGACTCCTCCTCTTACAAAAACGGGCCCTTCGTGTTATTAATTTTGCAGAGTTTAATGCACATACAGATCCCCATTTTTTAAAACATAGGACTTTAAAAATTAAGAATATCTATCGCCTTCAGCTTGGGTCCCTCATGTATCAGCTTACCCGTGCAAAGTTACCTGCGTCTATAAAATTATTGTTTTCTCTAGTAGTAGTACAGATGGGGGTCCTAGGCCACCTGCTCAAAAATACGTTTTTCTGGGTAGTAGTAGGGCATTTTGTAAAAATCTAAAAATAGACGATCTTAAAATACCCAAATTCGCTGGGTAGTAGTAGGGCTGTTTTGGTGCCCCTGTTTTGCAAGAAATTTAACTACTTCACGTTTTTGTTTGGTTTTTTTTTCGTTTTTATTTTCTAAATATATAATAAAATGGCAGCACGACAATTTTTTTCAAAATGGACGAAGGAACAATTACAAGATTTTATGACGAAGCATATTCCCAACGAGTATAAACAAACGCAAAATAGAATACTTCCAAACAGCAAGGGTAAATTTAATAAACGCGTTTATTACGAATATGTGAAAAAATATTTGCAACAGCAAAAACAAAAACCATTGTACAAATTAAGTTTAGTTGAATTGAAAAGACGTTTATATGATGAAAATATAAATCTACCATTACGCGGCTCTGGGAAAAAAGGGCAATTGATTAAAAAAGATTACGTAACCGCAATTAAAAGGTTTAGCGGTAAAGAAGAAGAGTTGAGGTTTAATTCACCGATCGATGGTGGCAGTTATTTGCGCGAACAAAGAATGGTGGTTCCGTTGAATCACAGCAAAGGAAACGATTTACACATATTTTTGGGGGCGGCAAAACCAAAGATTATTAACAAGTTACGACAAGACTTGAAAGATTTTGAATCATTCAAGTTTATGATTTACGTACGCATTAAATTACTTAAAGAAAAACTAGACGGCGAGGTCGATGAAGCTGAGCCAAGTTTTCACAATAATAAACAAATTGTTTTATTGAATTTAAACAATATTGAAAATGTATTAGATGACGTTTGTTCGCAAATTGCTGAAGCTTTAGAAAAATATACGCGAGAAGGTAGTGGATGGATAATTGATCGCGTCGATGAAATGAACGTTAGAATTAGTAAGTATCGGCCTTTCAGAGGTGGTAGTTATATCGAGCTATGCGACTATATAAAAAATAAAAAAGCCTGCATTAACGTAAAAAACAAAGACGATGATTGTTTGCGGTGGGCTTTGCGCGCTCATCATTTTCCCGCGAGTGATCATGTTTATAGAACTTCTAAATATCCAACAGAGGACGGTTTTAATTTTAACAACATCGACGCACCAACTCCCATTAATCAAATTAAACGAGTAGAAAAACAAAACAATATTGCGATAAACGTCTTTGATTGTGAGTCTAAATCGATACTTGTTTACGAGCTCAGCCAACAACCCGCGAGTCTAAATCGCATAAATTTATTATTGATCTCTGACGAGAAGCGATCTCACTACGTTTACATAAAAGACATGAATAAACTACTTTACGATCAAACGAGTCACAAAGAACGTAAACATTTTTGTTTGCAATGTTTACAAGGTTTTTCAACGGAAGCGTATCTCGAAAATCACGTAGAAATGTGTAAGGGAACGAGCGACAGACCGACAAAAACCGTTCTTCTAATAAAGGGCAAAAACGACAAGTTAAAGTTTGTAAATTATCATAAAAAGATGCGAGTTCCATTTGTGGTGTACGCCGATTTTGAAAGCATTATTAAAAAGATCGTCTCTGACGCGCCTGCGGCCAATACTGAAAAACTACAAGAACACGTCGTTTGCGGTTATTCGTACGTGGTAACACGATGTGATGGTGTGACTAGTATTCCTGTTACGTATAGGGGAGAAGATGCGGCTAAACACTTTTTAAATGAGTTGCGGAAGGAAGCAGGAAAGATCAACGAAATATTCAAAAATCCTCTTAAAATAATCATGACTAAAGAAGATGTAAAAGATTACGACTCTGCTAGTGTGTGTTGGATATGCGAAAACAAGTTTTTAACGAATGAGAAAAAGGTGAGAGATCATTGCCACATTACCGGGAAATATAGAGGCGCGGCGCACGACTATTGCAATTTAAAACTGAGTTTAAAACCGAGTAAAACTTTTATTCCAGTCGTGTTTCATAATTTACGGGGCTACGACTCTCATCTCATTATGCAAGCTGCGGGTGAAACGAAAGGAAATTTAACGTGTATCGCAAACAATATCGAAAAGTATATTTCTTTTAGTATCAATCAACTACGGTTTATAGACAGCGCTCAATTTTTACCGGCTTCGCTAGACAAACTCGTGAAATCAAACGATTCTTTTCCAATTACACGCAAGTTTGAACCCTCCTCCGAAAAATTTAATCTCATTAAAAGCAAGGGCATCTATCCTTACGAGTATATGGATAGTTTTAAACGATTTGAAGAAACACAACTTCCCGCGCAAGCGTCTTTTTACAGCAGTTTAAACGATAGTCGCATTACCACCTCTCAATACGAGCACGCAAAGAACGTTTACAACAAGTTTGGTTGCAAAAACTTGGGGGATTATCACGATTTGTACGTACGTACCGATACTTGCTTGTTGGCGGATGTGTTTGAAAACTTTCGCGCGACTTGCATAAAACAATACGATTTAGACCCGGCTAATTATTATACGAGCCCTGGGCTAAGTTGGGACGCTCTGTTAAAACATTCGAAACAAACTTTAGATTTGTTTACAGATATTGACATGCATTTATTCATGGAGAGGGGTATTAGAGGAGGAACGTGCATGGTGAGTAAAAGATACGTGAAAGCGAATAATGTGTACTTGGATGACTACGATAAATCGAAACCATCGAGTTACATTATGTACTTGGACGCGAATAATTTATACGGGTACGCCATGAGTCAACCTTTACCGACCGGTAATTTCAAATGGTTGAGTGAAAAACAAATTGACAAACTCGAGAAGCAAGGATACAAAAACGATAAAGGATACATTTTACAAGTCGATTTAGAATATCCCAAATATTTACACGATTCACATAACGCGTTTCCGCTCGCTCCAGAGTCGTTGATAGTACCGAAAGAATGGATGAGCAATTACCAACACGAGTTGTTGAACGACAAGCCAGCTCCAAACGTTTCGAAATTAGTTCCAAATTTATACAACAAAACAAACTACGTGCTTCATTATCGTAATTTACAATTGTATTTACAACTCGGCATGAAGCTGACTAAAATTCACCGTGTATTAGAATTTGATGAAGCATGTTGGATGAAATCGTACATCGATAAAAACACCCAACTAAGAAAAGACGCAAAGAGCGATTTTGAAAAAGACTTGTTTAAACTCATGAACAATTCAGTTTTTGGAAAAACGATGGAAAATGTACGTAATCGTATTAATGTGAATATAAAAAGGCTAAACGATGAAAAAGCGGAAAATCAAAATTCGCGCGCTCATTGCGAAACCAAATTTTGCTGAGGCTAGGATTTTTGATAATGAACTAGTAGCGATTCACATGCACAAGACAAAACTCTTTCTCAACCGCCCAGTCTACGTAGGAATGAGCATACTGGACTTATCTAAGCATTTAATGTACGATTTTTATTACAATCATTTAAAACAAAACTACGATTGCGAGTTGATTTACACAGACACGGATAGCTTGTTACTCGAGATTAAAACTCAAGATGTGTATAAAGATTTATGTAAAAACAAATCTTTGTACGACTTTTCAAATTATGAACAACAACATTTTTTACATTCTGAAGATAATAAAAAAGTGATTGGTAAAATGAAAGACGAGTGCGCGGGAACTCTAATCTCTGAAATTGTGTGTTTGAGACCTAAAATGTATTCGATACTTTTATCAGACGAAAAACAAATAAGAAAAGCTAAAGGCGTTAAAAAACAAGTTTTAGAACAACAAATTAAACACGACCGTTATATACAAGTTTTATCTCTGAAAAATACTCTGCATCACAATATGAGTTTTATCAGGCACGAAAAACATAGGTTATATACAACGCGAGTAAATAAAATATCGCTATCACCTTTAGATACAAAGAGACACATTTCAGAAAATGGAATACACACTCGAGCTTACGGCCATTACAGCCTCACCGGCTAACGTTTACGCGCGATTGGTGGATTTTGTGTATTTCGCGGAATAATTTGTAATTCTTGTCTTACAAAACTACGAGCTGGGCCACCTTCCAGATAATACAATATGGGTTGATTCGCGCCTTTCATAGTTTTAGATATTCTATAAATTTGTATACTCCATATAGGATCTGTGGCTCTACGTCTCGTATCTTTTTCAGCTTCACCGGGCGCGTATAAATACCTAATTAAACTGTTGTTTGGGATTCTTTTTTCTCTTTTAACTCTCACGGGTGAGGCTGGATTTTGCTCTACACAGCTCAATTTAATCGCGTCTTTTGGTTTTAAATTTATAAGACGAGTTGTCTCACTGTTTAACGCTTTTACGACTGACGGCAATCTTTTAACCCATTCTCTATTTCTTTTATCTGTCGTTATTTCTTTAGCGTACTGATGCGAAAATAATCTTTCCGCTAATGTTTTATTAAATCGCTCTACTATACCCTGCGCTCTATGATTGCCAGCTTCGCTTCTTTGAATTTTTACATTATGTTTACTCATCGTTACGTTAACGCTACTCATAAATTCTTTTCCAGGATCGACTTTCAGAATTTTAGGCCAAGTTAACGGCTTACGTTTATAAATTTCTCAAACGCATTAGATACTTGTATGGCGGTTTTATCGGTTAGCGGTACTGCTTCTTTATACCTACTAGCTTCATCCACGACGGTTAACGCGTACTTGTAAGCTCTTTTACCAATTACATCGTGTGGAAGAAACAATAAATCTGCTTGATGAACCTCGTTTGGTTTTTCAAACGCGCTGTTTGATGAAGTTGGTCTTGAAATATATTTAGGATAGGGTAAATAAATTTGCCACAACGCTTGCTTTTTTATCCACAGTCGAACTTTTTTTACATTTACTTTGGTTTCTTTAGCTAGCTTATTAATTGCATCTTGACCTTTGTAATATCCTTTCGGACTATAGTAAACGTTGGATAACTTTCTCTCCTCCATATTTAATATTCATAAACATTATTCAGAATTTACAATATTACTCGGCAAAATTCCTTGTTTAACTAACCACATTTGCGTCATCCCTCCCGCGGCAACTACCGTAGTGAGTTTTAACCCATCTTTTATATCTAATTTTCCTAAATAAGCCGGTTTTAGTTTAAATATTTTTTCGCCCAACATGCTGTATAAAACAATAAAAAGAGTTACAACCGCGCTGTGATAAGCTGAGTTTGCAATTCCTTTCGTGTCCATTTATATTAACTAAATATAATTTTTTTTATTCCATTTCAAAAACAGCGGTTGGCGGTGTGGGTTTGCTCTCAGGCTCTTTATTAGAGACAGGCTTTTTATTAGAGCTGCTTAAAAAGTAGTAAACACCTAAACCCCCAACGAACAAAGCAATAGCGATGTAGTAATAGTTGTTGTTTGAGCTTGTTGTTTCACTCGTTGGTGTTACGCTTTGCGTTAACGCTTGTTGAGGTTTAGTCGAACTTTTTTTTAATTCTTGTTTTTTCTTTTTATTTAGTTCTGCAAGTTTTTTACCAGCCGCGACTCTTTTTGGATCTTTTTCTTTTTTACTCGGTGTTTTCGTTACAATCGTTGGTGTTACAGTCGTTGTTGGCGTCTCCGGTTGCGCATTCGTTTCCATCCCTTTTATTATCTACGCAAGATTCTTCTTTTCTTTTTAAATGTTTTATCGTAATCAGAGTCGCACTGAGTGGTGCTACAAACTTACCGTACTTGTAGTATATTTCACACGCGACGGTACTAAGCATGCTCGAAATGAATGGGTCTTTTTCTAAATCTGTAATTAATTTACCTTCGTTATCAATTTCAAAACTATAACCGTATAGATCGACTCGATTTAAACCGAGCCCCAATAGTTTAACGTACAAAGTTAAAATAGCGCTACCTAAACTCTGCGTTATGTCACGGCCTAATTTGGTTTCGTATTGCGTGTGCAACGCATCTCGCTCTTCCGTAGACAAAGCTTCAATATCTTTAACGCTATACTCTTTACCGAAAAACTTTTTTGAATCTCCTCCAGCTACAACGGCTAAAAGACGTTTGTCTCGTAGCTTTTGTTTCATCATTATCACTTCATCGCTTGTATTAATGTCAGAATTTAGCATAGGTTGGTTTTCGTTTAATATTTTAGCTACTTCTTCCATTTATTATACGTGTTTTATAATTATTTATAGACGACCTATAGATGACCTGTAGACGGCCTGTAGACGACCTGTAGACGACCTGTAGACGACCTGTAGACGACCTGTAGACGACCTGTAGACGACCTGTAGACGGCCTGTAGACGACCTGTAGACGACCTGTAGACGACCTGTAGACGACCTGTAGACGACCTGTAGACGACCTGTAGACGGCCTGTAGACGACCTGTAGACGACCTGTAGACGACCTGTAGACGACCTGTAGACGACCTGTAGACGACCTGTAGACGACCTGTAGATGACCTATAGATGGCCTATAGATGACCTGTAGATGACCTGTAGACGACCTGTAGACGACCTGTAGACGACCTATAGATGGCCTATAGATGACCTATAGATGACCTGTAGACGACCTATAGACGACCTATAGACGACCTATAGACGACCTATAGATGACCTGTAGATGGCCTATAGATGACCTGTAGACGACCTATAGATGACCTGTAGACGACCTGTAGATGACCTGTAGACGACCTGTAGATGACCTGTAGACGACCTGTGAGCAATTAGTCACGTATCTTATAACTGGTAGGTTGATCCGTTTTTAAAATCAATTTGCGGTGTAAGACTTGTTTTAGTTGTTCGCGCGCTTGCTCTCGTAGTTCAGCCGTTGGTATAACATCATTTTCACGAAGACAATTTTCAAACGAGTCTCTATCTTTACAATAGAACAAACACACCCATTTAAGTTGCTCTCTAAAATCTTTCAATACGCTATTGTATTTTTGAGTAAGAATCCAACAACTATGTTTAACGTGCCTGCCGCTAAAAGCTAATTGAGTAACCATACATTTATTGTTCTCATCGTATTTTTTGTAATGCAACTGTTTATTTGCGCTACAATCGTCTATTATAAACAACGTTTCGTTTCCTTCTAATATGTCGCTATATATTTTTATCGCTTTATTTAACGTATAGTCTTTTAGATCGTCTACGAGCACTCGCTCGTTGTTCCAAATCCATTTTCTATTTTGATACGCGTCGTTGTTTTTTATAGTAGGACAAAAAATTACTATATTTTCAAAATATTTTAAATATTCTTTTTGTAACAAGTTTAAAACAAATTCAGTTTTTCCACACCCCGTTTGGCCGCATATGAGCGCAACGTGTGGATATTTAGGCAACATTTTTAATATTAACCAATATGCTAATAATCTACGGATTCAAAACGTGAGTTTCTTATGTTTAGTTGCGCATCCATGATAATAAATGTATACATGTACAAGTCACCCGCACTTTCAGCTTCTTTTTCAATTTGTATGGTGATTCCTTCCGACAAGTTTTGCACTCGTCTTCCGCTCCCGTGTAGCACATTGTCGGTACTCGTTCTTAAATCTAAAAATAAGCCGTATCGGTTCAGTAAATAATTCCCTAGTTTGACGTTGCTTAAATCTAGAGCTTGCGCGACTCGTATAGCGTGTTGTTTTCTCGAATCTCCGAAATATTTAGAAATCTCTTCAAAATGTTGATATCTGTTCATTCCGTGCGCGTAGAGTTGATTGGGAACGCCTTCGATAGTGATACTAACTTTGTCTATTTTCGGGTTATAAAACTTGTTGCTTTCTTGCGCGGTGGGTTCTCTGAACAAAAACAATATTCCTTTCATACTTTTTGCTGGGGTATTCAAATTTATATTCCACGTTGTATCTTTTTTGTTTAAAACTGTAACGCTCTGTCGTAGTACGCGATCGAATAATATACTCGTTCTATTGCTGTATTGATTTCTAATCGTTCGGGCGAGTTCCGGCATGTGAACGACCTCGTATTCTAAACTGATTCCGCTTATTGTATATTTAGCCGCATCGTCTGTGCTTTTAATAACGCTAGAAAATTTATTAAACACGAGTTCGTAAGTCAATCGATCTCCGATGCCCGATTGATAGTAGGGTTGATGATCGGTCAACAATTCAAAATCGAGTGGAATGTAATATCTATTTTTATAAGTATCCGCTATAGCTTTATCTTTTCCTCCATTACCCGCGGGAACCTTATCGTTTGCGTCTATTCTTAATTTTTTTACGTTTGCATCTTCTATTCCTTGATACACTAAATTGTCGCGTTGAGCTTTAGTTAACCACTCGTCTCTAAAACAATGAAACACATCGGCGTCGTCTAAACTAAATATTTCATTTCCTTCCATTTTAATAATTATATGTTTTACGATGGCTCTACCAATGTTTTGTACCAACGTTCTATTTTCATCGTCGGCGCTAACGAGTTCTATATTGAAAGCTAATTTAGTCGTATTCGGGACTATGACGTCGTTCATCCCTAAATTTGGAAAACGAACCGTCAACAATTGATTTTCGGTAATGGTACTCGGATTGTTTGTAATGACTACTTTTTGGCGCATGCCTTTTACACCTCGAGGTTCTCTTAGTCTTCTATATGGATCCAACACATCTCCGTACATGTTAGTCATATTTAATGTTAGTAAATATAATAATTTTTTATTGTAAAATGGTATCTATAGCGATGATGATTGGAGGAGCGGTAGTCAACGCGTTAGCGTTTTCCGGTAGTAATTTTCTATTTAGCGGAGGTGGTAGAGAAGAACAAAAAAGACACAATTTAGCGATGGAACAACTTTCGAAAGCCAGAGACGAATTTAGTAAAAAGCGTTTAAAATATCTAGATTATTTAAATGCGAAAATACAAAAAGAATCGAGCGCTGTAAAGACGTTTAATAATATCGACGATGCGATGTATGAATATTCGCGAGTTACGAACCAACGAATAGATTTACCCCTCGATTTACGCGATGAACCACAACTAGAAGATTTTTACGTTCCTAGCGAAGATCAAAAAACGCGCGAGATTGTGTTTATCATATTAGGCATGAGCGCTGTGGGTTACGCGAGTTATAGATTATTGAAAAAAGATAAAAAGTAATTGTAAATGGCGGAAGGAGGACACCCATTGATTGAAGCAGATCCATTATTACAAAATCTTGATGAGGATGAAATGTTTGATGGTGAGGCGGAAGAATTAAGTGATGAAGCTTACAATACGTCTTTTAGTAGAGAACAAGAAAAACAAAAAAAGTTAGACACATTTGAAAGATCACCCGATGCTCCTATAACATTAAGATCATCGGACAGCATGCGGGTTGATGACTTTTATAGAATAGTAAAAGAACAAGGCTGGAAACTAAACAAAATACCAGATTGGGAAAATTTTCAAGTAACTAAAGATGGTATATTTTATATTTCAAGAGAACGAGGAAAAGTAAGGTTAACGTTTGAAAAACAAAACAAAACCTTTCTTAAGTTAAATTCAATAGCCAATGTAGCTGGTAAAGCCGGTTATAGCCAGGTTAGATTCATGAGAGAACAATTGGGTATAAAAGACTGGAAAAGTACTAAACAAGTTAATATAGAAACAAATGCAGATGAAACTTTAAAAAAACTAAAAAGCGTATCAGTTAGGAGAAAGTTACCAACACCACCACCACCCGAAGAAGAACCGTTTTTTAATGCCAACGGTGATATTGTAATGAGTGATTTAAGAGGTAAAACAAAATTAGACGTGATTGAAGAATTTATTAATTTTTACATGCAAAATGCAGAAACTCAAGATGAGAGAAATATACTCCGCGAATTAAATGGTTACGCAAATATTATGAAAAAGGCGCAAGGACAAAAATTTAAATTTGAAGCTGAATTATACACACGTAACAAAGAATTAACCGAAATTAGAACTAGAATTGCAAACAATGATGATGAAAACGTAGATCAACTTGCGCAACGAGAGCGAGAAATTTTAGAAGACATTGATGCAATTAAACAAGAAATTGCCAAGTTTGATAAAGAGAGTAGTAGTCAACTCAATAGAATAAGAGAAACGTTATATAGAATAAAAAATACAGACGCAACGTTAGGTGAAAGAATTAGAACTTTATTTAGAGAACAAGGTATAACGATAGTTAGTTTATTAACAGCTTTTAGTATAACGATCGCTTTTATTATTAAAGCAATTACTGGTACTGTAAGTTCAGTTATACCAAAACCCCCTTCTCCTAAACCCGCGCCCCCAAAACCAACTCCCCTGCCACCAGAACCCGCACCACTAACTCCTAAACCGAGTAATGTGAAAGAATGGATAGAAAAAACATTTAAAAATTTAGCGAATGTATTATCTAAATTAGGATCGAAAGCTTTAGCCGCTTTACCGGCTATTATAGGCGCAGTTGTAAATTGGTTATTTAAAACAGCCTCCGGTATCGTTACGTGGGCCGCGGAACATTTATTAATAGCGCTAAGCGGAGTTGGAGTATTAGTTTTAGCTTATACGCAGAAAATGTTAGCGTAACAATTCGTAAGCCATAATACCTACACCGGTTAAAATCGCAAAACCAAGTATTAAAGAATTTTTTTCTTCTTTATGGGCACTGTCTAATACATCATCTTCACTAACGCTAGGCTCAGCAAAGCTCTCCGCGCGCTTCTCGTCAGAGTCAGTGTGTTTCACCGTTGTTGATGATAGTTCTAACGGTAAAATAGGAACAGCGGGTGGTGTTGAATTTGTATCTAAATTTGAACCCAACGATAAAGATAAACCACTCGTCGCGATCAATATATTATTATTGTATCCAGCGTACGCGCCTATTCGTAAATTCATATCGCTCGGCATCATGTATAAATTTTCTCCTACACAAAAGTTTAATTGACTGCGGGCGTATTGTAAAACGTCTTGATATCGTTGAATACTAGATTGTAAATCAACCGGAGAATCAATTTCGGCATTTACAATATTTATAAATTCGCGTTGCGCGTCTAAACCGGTGCCACCCGCAAAAAACGAGCTTTTAACTCGCGATTGAGCTCCCAATAACGCGTACACGTAAGTTCTTATAGAGTCGTTTATACGATGCGTGCCGACGTCTGTAAAACCTTTAGCTAACCCTAAAGATAATATAAATTTAGTCCATGCCGTTTTAACGTTGTTAGATTGAGAAATGTATTCGACGACGTACGAACCACCGATATCATCGACGTTGTTTGGTTTCTGAAGACTGACTTTTTCTTTATCAAAATCCATCCTTTTATCGCGTGAATGGTATAAATTTGAATTGTCGTAGTCGTTGCCCGGCACTGGAATGTAACCGTAAATGTTTTGATAATAAGCCGTACCCAACCCGTTTGAGAAGTGATCTACACGTTGTTTCCAATCATCTTTAATCGCTAAATGAAACTCAGCACATAGTTTATTGTAAGCATTCACGTCTATATTGTTGGCGAACGCATCAAAAAAATTCGAATAAGATGTGGGGCAGCTAAGTTCTTTGAGTAATCGTCTAATTTGATAATAGACGTGGAATCTAAAAAAACTACGAATCATCATATTTGGATGATATAAATGACCGTAACTTACACCGCACCTCGTCGTGGCGCAATACGTCACAAAATTTATTTGATTTTGATAAAATTTTAGTGGGTTAGCGTACCAATCATTTACTACGTCGTTGCTGACGACGTGAGGTAGTTTATATTTTTGAAATACGTTAGAGAACGTTACGTTAAATGATTCTTTTTCGTTGGCGTAAATTTCCATACTCGTTAAATCGCCGGCGTTAAAGTTAAAAGGCACCTTAAAATTTCCAGATTGCTTGTACGGATACGTATAATTACTCTTGAATGCTAATGGCAACGTCATTTATTATAACATTTAATAATAAAATGTACCATACGTTCGAAATCGAAATTGGAAGAGAAGGCGGATCGATTCAATTGGATAATGTTATCGATAATAGACGAGATAATCTCTCTATCGTATTACACAGCGTAAACATTTGGGTGGGTTATTACAACGTGCGTAAAAAAGAAAGAATAATCGTTAGCACAGTGGGTGAAGATAACGTTGTAACGTTTATCGAACCGGGGCTTTACAACATTAACGAAATTATCGACGTTATAACGAAAGATAATCCTTGGATTACGTTTGTGATTGATAAAAAGACGGGCGTCTTTTTGCTAAAAATAACTCAAGCGAACAAGTCTATTAAATTTACTAGTGGGTTGTCTAATTTATTGGGGTTTCACAACGAATTTCTAACCGCGGGAGAATACAGCAACAAAATCGACGTACAACTTTTTAAAATTTTATACATTCATTGCGATCAAATTTCTACGACCGATAATTATTTCAACGGTAAACCTTGCACTATTTTAAACGCTTTTCCTCTGCAAGACGCGTCGTTTGGCGAAAGCATGTACATGGAATATAAAAATCCGTTGATTAAAAAATTACGAGTCGGAACTTTTAACGAGTTGACTTTTCGAGTCAGAGACAGTAAAAACAGAGATATACATAATCACGGTTTTCCCATTATTTTAAATCTAGAGATTATATAAATATGGCGAGCATTTACGGACCCAGTCGCATAACGAGTTTTAGCGGCAAATCTTCTAGCGATGTTGCGCAAACGTTTAAACATCACGGGTATCTCAACAGAGATGAAATTTTACAAAGAACTATTCTCATCGAAAAATTCGACGTAGTACTAGGATGGCACGCTACGTTTAAACAACCCTTTTTCATGTTTAACGTTTCGCCCACGTACTGCAGCATTTTTACACAATTTATAAAAACCGATAGTTTTGCCACACATTCAGCGACGCGTGATTACGGTAGTAACATTTATTACATTCCTTCAGCACAACGAGATGAGAAATGTCATTTTCTCGATAATGAAGTTCAACATTTAAAATATGAAATGTGTTTTAAAATGAGAGGCGTTCAAAAAGTTTTTGTAGAAGCGACTTTTTTCGGCGCGCTAAATTCTAAAATCTGTTTTAATATAAAAATTAAAAGTTTACCTTTAAATTAATAATGATTATGTATTATAAATATGGCGAGTATTTACGGACCCAGTCGCGTAAAGAGCGATAGCCCTAGCGTAAAGAGCGATAGCCCTAGCGTAAAGAGTAATAATAACATTATCTTTGAAAAAAGTGGATATATTGATTGGAGTGGAAATTTAGGTGGTACCACGATTTATGATAGTGAATTTGGTTTTACACTTATGTTGAGACTCGGTGCATTAAACGTTTCTATACATAGCGAAGTAATATTTTATTCGTTCTATGCTAAAATGAATAAAGGTGAAAATAATTCTTATTCTATAGTTAAAAGTGGACGGACGACAAATTGAAAAAAAAGAAAATACAATTAGGCTTCCCGAAAATGGAAACTTTGATTTTACGAGTGAACCACGATATTTAGAATGTATATTATGCTGCAGTACAATTTTAGACGGCCGTGAAATAAAACGGTATATAACTCTGAGTGTGTTCGGCTCTTTATCCGAAGGAATCTGTTACGTGATAACAATTAGAAACATTCCATTAGATTAAAAAAAATTATATTTTCTATTAATAAACAATGAGCGAATCAACGAATGTACTTTATCCAAATTTACCGTCCATGACGAACGATGTTAAATCTTTTCGATTGCAAAAAATCGATGATATTCAAAAAGAATTACGAAATGAAATAAACGAACGCGAAGCAACGTATAAAAAATATAATAAAATCATCAACGCTTGCAACATCGCAGAAACAATGGCTGAATTGGGCTGTATGGGAGCAGGGGCCATCGGAATAGCCAGCATCACCACCGTCGTATCAGCACCAATAGGATACGCTTTAGAAGGTTTAGCTTTGGGGTTGGGCGGAGGAGCGTTCGCTCTCAGATACGCAAAAAATAAATTGTTTAAAAAAGCTAAAAAACACGATGAGATACGAATTTTAGCGATGAGTAAACTCAACACGATCGAAAACCTCGTTAGTAAAGCCATCCAAGACGGTATCATAAGTCAAGAAGAATTTGCGCTCATTTGCGGAGAGCGAGATAAATATTGCAACATGAAAGAAAAAATCCGTAACGCAACACCCCCGGTTAAACCTGAAACTGTCGTCTCTGACAAGAATCGTGATGCTGCAGAAAAAAAAATTCTTATAGAAAAACTTTTGAGTTTAAAGTAAGCGCAAGTGTAAATAAACATTATTACGATGATCAAAAACACGCTTTGCGAATAGCGGAGCGTGTAGCGGAGCGACCACCGCCGTACAATTTAAAGTTTTAATGCAATGTTTATAATCAGTTCGAAATGCCAAAAAATAGTTTCTTTATTTATTTCGTTTATTCTCTGCAACTCGCTATAATACAAATCAATGTAATACTTGTCTAAACCGAGCGCGTGTAAATATTCTTTTATACCAGCTAAATTTCTAGATTTAAACAACTCTGACGCTGGAACTAATTTTTTCTCGCACGATTGAAATCAATTGTTGTGCGGGAATGTTGTTAATATAATATTCCAAAAATATAAAATCACGTGAATTTGCGCAAAACGATTTTAAATCGCTGATGAGAGAGTACGCACGTTCGTAATAGTTCTCCCATATTGATATTACTCAACATTAATTTTTTTTTCTCCAACAGCTCAACCATTACTAGATTAAACAACCGTATAGCTTTTTTGTTCATTTGGTAAGAAGTTTTTACTTTCAATGCTCTTGCGCAGTTTGAGCATAAACCAGTTGTTGTTTTTGTACCTTTTTTACAATTTTTACACTCAACCGGCGAGGTTTTTCCATTTTTAATTTTAAATTGATGAAAAGCGCAATAGTGCACGTTGGGCGAACTACGCACGCAACATTTGTACGTTTTACCAGTTATTAACCATCTGCAGGGAACGATTATTTTTTGCATACTCTTTTATTATTAAACAAGATAATATTTTTTTGTTTTTTAAACGTAATATTTGAAATTTTATAATATTCATACTCTATAACAGCGTTTTTGATTAAGAGATTAAAATGTACGTCTGCTAAAAATTTATCAAAATTTTGCGCGTATTCGGCCAATAGAGATTCGCGATATTCTTTCGATTTTATTTTTGCAAAATTTGTTTTGCAGGTCAAATGTTCTCTCGCGTCTAAAACATCTTCTGGATCAAAAATATCCATTTATTGTTTGATTAGATAATATTTTTCGTTTGCGAAACTCATTCTCTATGCGATGGTTGTTGTCGATAACTATAGTTGCTCTTTTATTAAAATTATCGATAATATCGATGTCTATTAAAAAACTTTCGTCTTTAATATAAGCCGTAATGTTTCCTAAATTGCTTACTAAAGATGTAATTTTTAATGGAACTTTTTCATTCTTGGGCGCAAAAAATTGTATTTCTTCGTTTAAAGGCGACATTTTTAACAGAGCGCTAAATAGAGTTGAATCAAAAATAGCTGAATAAGTAAGCGGTTTCTTTTTACACATATCGCCAAATTCTAAACACGTGCCATAAACGGAATTGTCGTCGTTTAAAAAGCTAATGTAATCTAAATTGCTCATGTTAATGTTTAGCGTTACGTTCGCTTGCAACATTTTTTTAAGTTTTAAAAAATCCTTACTTTCAACCGTGTAAGGGTGGTGATAATCGTCGTCAATGTTTTTTTTTATTACCGATGAGTGGTACAACTTGCAAATACACACGTTGTTAGTTTCTCGTTTTTTCTCACTGTCGCTCGTTTCGATATACAACCGTTCTTTTTTAACGTAAATGGTTATTTGAACTTTTCGTTTAATACAGCGAGTAATTTTTTGTAACACTTTTAAATTTATCGAAAAATCAATTGGGTTTTCACATTTAAATTCTAAAAGGTTTTCTTTGTCTAACGATACGTTTACTAATATTCTTTCCGACAAATCCGTTTCGCGATAATAAAACCCCGTTTTATCTACTTTAAAATGAGCTTTTGGTTTGATACCTATTAAAATATCTATTAAAATTTTAAACATATAACCCATTTCAATTTTAAAGTAAAAATCGTATTCGTACTCTTTTTGGGTTTAAATTCAACTTTGTGTTCTAAAAATTTTGATTTATCTAATATTACGCGTTTTATGTTGTTGTCCCAATCGTGTTCGTTGTGCCCGCGTTTTATGTTGTTGCCCCCGTTGTGCTCGCGTTTTAATATTCTGCCTTTGTTGAACGGCAAGCCGGCTCCAAATGTTTCCAAATATTCGTCTTTGAATGTAAATCTTGCCATTTTATATATATTTAGAAAATAAAAACGAAAAAAATAAAATAAAAAAACGTGAAGTAGTTAAATTTCTTGCAAAACAGGGGCACCAAAACAGCCCTACTACTACCCAGCGAATTTGGGTATTTTAAGATCGTCTATTTTTAGATTTTTACAAAATGCCCTACTACTACCCAGAAAAACGTATTTTTGAGCAGGTGGCCTAGGACCCCCATCTGTACTACTACTTCTCTTAATTCTGAAATACATTCACATTATATTTCACCCGCCAAGTTTCTAATTTTCACATTCCTTATACCCGCACTGCTCTAGCTCATAAAACAATTAAATTTGAGGGACCAATGCTTTGGAATACGCTTAATGAGCAACTTAAAGGTTCCAAATATATCTGTATATTTAAACGTGTCTTTAAATCTGTTACATTGGAATCTTATTGTTAATGAGTGTTCTACAGTATACTTGTACATTTTAATCCATATTACCTGACCTTTCAAGACCTTCTGTGTAGTTGTTGTCCTTTGTCTGTGTTAGTCCATTGTTGGTTTAGTAATTGTTGTTTTTCTTTGTGAACATGCATGTACATATTGAGACCCACTTTATATTTTGTTCGCTGGTGGCTTGACCACGGGTCTTCATGGTTCATTCAATTTTATTTTTATCTCTGTCTCAATGCGCGTGCATGTTATCTAAGGGACCATTGCCTACAAGGCTTTGCTTCATAAGTGGATCCCTCTGCAGTATCACTTTTGCTTTGTATATCTATTCTTAAATTTTTTCAGTAATATCGTTTTCTTGTACTTGACTTTTCTTGATTGATATTGTCATTACTGTTTTGATACTGTGGAAAATAAATGAACCTATGAACACTGCGATGTGTGGCTTCAATGTCACTGTCATAGGTAAAATTAAATGTAGTTAAGTATTCATCATTATACCTGTAATTTTATCTAAGATTCTTGTTCTTTGTTCTGATGGAATTCATCATGCCGTAGCTTTTAAACAACATTGGCATCTCAGACATGTATAGATTTGAGTAATTAACTCGACCCAAATTATTGCAGTATTCATCTAAGATCTTCACCCTGTGGTGGTAAAGTCATAGTGAGTGTTTTATGTGAAAGAATGAGCAATTTACATCAATGAACATCATTTTTCACATCCAGTAATTAAGTCTTTCCCATGACACTGAAAACATTGGTAATATTTTGTAATAATTTGTGTGTAACAGAATTAACTCCTGATTACACAACAGGATCTCCAGCCAGTCCGACCACCGAGCCGACGACAGAGTCGACGACCAAGTCCATGACCGTCGGAACAACGTTTGGAACAACAGGTGAGCATTCATGAATTAATAACAAAATGAATGAAATTGTAACTTACCATTATTAACGAACGAAAGATTTGCAGATTTATTCACAAATAATAAGCGATACGTATTTACAGAAAGTTTGCTGATGTAACTATAATGTAAATAACGCTGAAAACACTGGTAATATTTTGTAATAATTTTTGTGTAACAGCATTAACTCCTGATTACGCAACAGGATCTCCAGCCGGATCGACCACAGGGCTGACCACTGAACAGACGACCGCGCCGACCACCGAGCCGACCACCGAGCCGACCACCGAGCCGACCACCGAGCCGACGACAGAGTCGACGACCAAGTCCACGACCGTCGGAACAACGATCGGAACAACAGGTGAGCATTCATGAATTAATAACAAAATGAATGAAATTGTAACTTATCATTATTAACGAATGTCGCACGAGAAGGCCTTTGGCGCCTCCTGGCCAGATATGGAATTCCCCCAAAGTTCATCTCTCTGCTACGTCAGTTTCATAATGGCATGTTTGCCAAGGTCCGCTCAGGTTGCGAGGTATCGGAAGCATTTCCGGTCGCACATGGTGTAAAACAGGGTTGTGCTTTGGCTCCCACACTCTTCACAGTTTTCCTGTCGGCAGTTCTTGAGCTTACCAACCAACATCTTGCAGAAGGTGTCTACATCCGCACCAGGGTTGGCAAAGTCTTCAATCTGGCCCGACTCAAAGCTAGAACCAAAGTCCGTACACTACTAGTCCGTGAGCTGCTGTACGCTGATGACACAGCTTTTGTTGCCCATAGTCACATCGATCTGCAGAAGATCTTTGACATCTTCAACCGTGTTGCCAGAGACCTGGGACTCTCCATCAATGCAAAGAAAACCCAGGTCGTCTTCACCCCTTCTCCTTCACTCAAGACCATACCTCCTGTTCTGTTCAACGATACCACACTGGCCAAGGTCGACAGCTTCGTCTACCTCGGGAGTTCCATAGCGGCCGACGGTACCATCGACTCAGAGATCAACGCCCGAGTTAAGGCGACATGTGCGGCCTTTTCTCGTCTGCGCCATCGTCTATGGTCACAGCGAAGCATTCGTCGTTCCACGAAATGTAAGGTCTATCGTGCTGTGGTTCTCGCCAATCTCTATGCAGTAGAGACATGTACTCTCTATCAGCAACACATCAAAAAGCTGAATCAGGTACAGCTACGACACCTCCGTCACATCCTGGGCATCCGCTGGCAGGACAGGATCCCAAACACTAAAGTTCTCCAGTTGGCTGGCATGCCAAGTGTCACCAAAATGATTGAGGAACGTCAGCTCAGATGGATTGGCCACGTTACCAGAATGGACGAACCAAGACTGCCGAAAGCGGTATTTTACTCAGAGCTGCAAAGGGGTGAGAGACCTCGTGGAAGACCCAACCTCCGCTACAAGGACACTCTGAAACGAACTCTGAAAGCATGCCGCACCAACGTCGCCACTCAAGCGAACAAGTCTATTAAATTTACTAGTGGGTTGTCTAATTTATTGGGGTTTCACAACGAATTTCTAACCGCGGGAGAATACAGCAACAAAATCGACGTACAACTTTTTAAAATTTTATACATTCATTGCGATCAAATTTCTACGACCGATAATTATTTCAACGGTAAACCTTGCACTATTTTAAACGCTTTTCCTCTGCAAGACGCGTCGTTTGGCGAAAGCATGTACATGGAATATAAAAATCCGTTGATTAAAAAATTACGAGTCGGAACTTTTAACGAGTTGACTTTTCGAGTCAGAGACAGTAAAAACAGAGATATACATAATCACGGTTTTCCCATTATTTTAAATCTAGAGATTATATAAATATGGCGAGCATTTACGGACCCAGTCGCATAACGAGTTTTAGCGGCAAATCTTCTAGCGATGTTGCGCAAACGTTTAAACATCACGGGTATCTCAACAGAGATGAAATTTTACAAAGAACTATTCTCATCGAAAAATTCGACGTAGTACTAGGATGGCACGCTACGTTTAAACAACCCTTTTTCATGTTTAACGTTTCGCCCACGTACTGCAGCATTTTTACACAATTTATAAAAACCGATAGTATTGCCACACATTCAGCGACGCGTGATTACGGTAGTAACATTTATTACATTCCTTCAGCACAACGAGATGAGAAATTTCATTTTCTCGATAATGAAGTTCAACATTTAAAATATGAAATGTGTTTTAAAATGAGAGGCGTTCAAAAAGTTTTTGTAGAAGCGACTTTTTTCGGCGCGCTAAATTCTAAAATCTGTTTTAATATAAAAATTAAAAGTTTACCTTTAAATTAATAATGATTATGTATTATAAATATGGCGAGTATTTACGGACCCAGTCGCGTAAAGAGCGATAGCCCTAGCGTAAAGAGCGATAGCCCTAGCGTAAAGAGTAATAATAACATTATCTTTGAAAAAAGTGGATATATTGATTGAAGTGGAAATTTAGGTGGTACCACGATTTATGATAGTGAATTTGGTTTTACACTTATGTTGAGACTCGGTGCATTAAACATTTCTATACATAGCGAAGTAATATTTTATTCGTTCTATGCTAAAATGAATAAAGGTGAAAATAATTCTTATTCTATAGTTAAAAGTGGACGACAAATTGAAAAAAAAGAAAATACAATTAGGCTTCCCGAAAATGGAAACTTTGATTTTACGAGTGAACCACGATATTTAGAATGTATATTATGCTGCAGTACAATTTTAGACGGCCGTGAAATAAAACGGTATATAACTCTGAGTGTGTTCGGCTCTTTATCCGAAGGAATCTGTTACGTGATAACAATTAGAAACATTCCATTAGATTAAAAAAAATTATATTTTCTATTAATAAACAATGAGCGAATCAACGAATGTACTTTATCCAAATTTACCGTCCATGACGAACGATGTTAAATCTTTTCGATTGCAAAAATCGATGATATTCAAAAAGAATTACGAAATGAAATAAACGAACGCGAAGCAACGTATAAAAATATAATAAAATCATCAACGCTTGCAACATCGCAGAAACAATGGCTGAATTGGGCTGTATGGGAGCAGGGGCCATCGGAATAGCCAGCATCACCACCGTCGTATCAGCACCAATAGGATACGCTTTAGAAGGTTTAGCTTTGGGGTTGGGCGGAGGAGCGTTCGCTCAGATACGCAAAAAATAAATTGTTTAAAAAGCTAAAAACACGATGAGATACGAATTTTAGCGATGAGTAAACTCAACACGATCGAAAACCTCGTTAGTAAAGCCATCCAAGACGGTATCATAAGTCAAGAAGAATTTGCGCTCATTTGCGGAGAGCGAGATAAATATTGCAACATGAAAGAAAAAATCCGTAACGCAACACCCCCGGTTAAACCTGAAACTGTCGTCTCTGACAAGAATCGTGATGCTGCAGAAAAAAAAATTCTTATAGAAAAACTTTTGAGTTTAAAGTAAGCGCAAGTGTAAATAAACATTATTACGATGATCAAAAACACGCTTTGCGAATAGCGGAGCGTGTAGCGGAGCGACCACCGCCGTACAATTTAAAGTTTTAATGCAATGTTTATAATCAGTTCGAAATGCCAAAAAATAGTTTCTTTATTTATTTCGTTTATTCTCTGCAACTCGCTATAATACAAATCAATGTAATACTTGTCTAAACCGAGCGCGTGTAAATATTCTTTTATACCAGCTAAATTTCTAGATTTAAACAACTCTGACGCTGGAACTAATTTTTCTCGCACGATTGAAATCAATTGTTGTGCGGGAATGTTGTTAATATAATATTCCAAAAATATAAAATCACGTGAATTTGCGCAAAACGATTTTAAATCGCTGATGAGAGAGAGTACGCACGTTCGTAATAGTTCTCCCATATTGATATTACTCAACATTAATTTTTTTTTCTCCAACAGCTCAACCATTACTAGATTAAACAACCGTATAGCTTTTTTGTTCATTTGGTAAGAAGTTTTTACTTTCAATGCTCTTGCGCAGTTTGAGCATAAACCAGTTGTTGTTTTTGTACCTTTTTTACAATTTTTACACTCAACCGGCGAGGTTTTTCCATTTTTAATTTTAAATTGATGAAAAGCGCAATAGTGCACGTTGGGCGAACTACGCACGCAACATTTGTACGTTTTACCAGTTATTAACCATCTGCAGGGAACGATTATTTTTTGCATACTCTTTTATTATTAAACAAGATAATATTTTTTTGTTTTTTAAACGTAATATTTGAAATTTTATAATATTCATACTCTATAACAGCGTTTTTGATTAAGAGATTAAAATGTACGTCTGCTAAAAAATTTTCAAAATTTTGCGCGTATTCGGCCAATAGAGATTCGCGATATTCTTTCGATTTTATTTTTGCAAAATTTGTTTTGCAGGTCAAATGTTCTCTCGCGTCTAAAACATCTTCTGGATCAAAAATATCCATTTATTGTTTGATTAGATAATATTTTTCGTTTGCGAAACTCATTCTCTATGCGATGGTTGTTGTCGATAACTATAGTTGCTCTTTTATTAAAATTATCGATAATATCGATGTCTATTAAAAAACTTTCGTCTTTAATATAAGCCGTAATGTTTCCTAAATTGCTTACTAAAGATGTAATTTTTAATGGAACTTTTTCATTCTTGGGCGCAAAAAATTGTATTTCTTCGTTTAAAGGCGACATTTTTAACAGAGCGCTAAATAGAGTTGAATCAAAAATAGCTGAATAAGTAAGCGGTTTCTTTTTACACATATCGCCAAATTCTAAACACGTGCCATAAACGGAATTGTCGTCGTTTAAAAAGCTAATGTAATCTAAATTGCTCATGTTAATGTTTAGCGTTACGTTCGCTTGCAACATTTTTTAAGTTTTAAAAATCCTTACTTTCAACCGTGTAAGGGTGGTGATAATCGTCGTCAATGTTTTTTTTTTATTACCGATGAGTGGTACAACTTGCAAATACACACGTTGTTAGTTTCTCGTTTTTTCTCACTGTCGCTCGTTTCGATATACAACCGTTCTTTTTTAACGTAAATGGTTATTTGAACTTTTCGTTTAATACAGCGAGTAATTTTTTGTAACACTTTTAAATTTATCGAAAAATCAATTGGGTTTTCACATTTAAATTCTAAAAGGTTTTCTTTGTCTAACGATACGTTTACTAATATTCTTTCCGACAAATCCGTTTCGCGATAATAAAACCCCGTTTTATCTACTTTAAAATGAGCTTTTGGTTTGATACCTATTAAAATATCTATTAAAATTTTAAACATATAACCCATTTCAATTTTAAAGTAAAAATCGTATTCGTACTCTTTTTTGGGTTTAAATTCAACTTTGTGTTCTAAAAATTTTGATTTATCTAATATTACGCGTTTTATGTTGTTGTCCCAATCGTGTTCGTTGTGCCCGCGTTTTATGTTGTTGCCCCCGTTGTGCTCGCGTTTTAATATTCTGCCTTTGTTGAACGGCAAGCCGGCTCCAAATGTTTCCAAATATTCGTCTTTGAATGTAAATCTTGCCATTTTATATATATTTAGAAAATAAAAACGAAAAAAATAAAATAAAAAAACGTGAAGTAGTTAAATTTCTTGCAAAACAGGGGCACCAAAACAGCCCTACTACTACCCAGCGAATTTGGGTATTTTAAGATCGTCTATTTTTAGATTTTTACAAAATGCCCTACTACTACCCAGAAAAACGTATTTTTGAGCAGGTGGCCTAGGACCCCCATCTGTACTACTACTTCTCTTAATTCTGAAATACATTCACATTATATTTCACCCGCCAAGTTTCTAATTTTCACATTCCTTATACCCGCACTGCTCTAGCTCATAAAACAATTAAATTTGAGGGACCAATGCTTTGGAATACGCTTAATGAGCAACTTAAAGGTTCCAAATATATCTGTATATTTAAACGTGTCTTTAAATCTGTTACATTGGAATCTTATTGTTAATGAGTGTTCTACAGTATACTTGTACATTTTAATCCATATTACCTGACCTTTCAAGACCTTCTGTGTAGTTGTTGTCCTTTGTCTGTGTTAGTCCATTGTTGGTTTAGTAATTGTTGTTTTTCTTTGTGAACATGCATGTACATATTGAGACCCACTTTATATTTTGTTCGCTGGTGGCTTGACCACGGGTCTTCATGGTTCATTCAATTTTATTTTTATCTCTGTCTCAATGCGCGTGCATGTTATCTAAGGGACCATTGCCTACAAGGCTTTGCTTCATAAGTGGATCCCTCTGCAGTATCACTTTTGCTTTGTATATCTATTCTTAAATTTTTTCAGTAATATCGTTTTCTTGTACTTGACTTTTCTTGATTGATATTGTCATTACTGTTTTGATACTGTGGAAAATAAATGAACCTATGAACACTGCGATGTGTGGCTTCAATGTCACTGTCATAGGTAAAATTAAATGTAGTTAAGTATTCATCATTATACCTGTAATTTTATCTAAGATTCTTGTTCTTTGTTCTGATGGAATTCATCATGCCGTAGCTTTTAAACAACATTGGCATCTCAGACATGTATAGATTTGAGTAATTAACTCGACCCAAATTATTGCAGTATTCATCTAAGATCTTCACCCTGTGGTGGTAAAGTCATAGTGAGTGTTTTATGTGAAAGAATGAGCAATTTACATCAATGAACATCATTTTTCACATCCAGTAATTAAGTCTTTCCCATGACACTGAAAACATTGGTAATATTTTGTAATAATTTGTGTGTAACAGAATTAACTCCTGATTACACAACAGGATCTCCAGCCAGTCCGACCACCGAGCCGACGACAGAGTCGACGACCAAGTCCATGACCGTCGGAACAACGTTTGGAACAACAGGTGAGCATTCATGAATTAATAACAAAATGAATGAAATTGTAACTTACCATTATTAACGAACGAAAGATTTGCAGATTTATTCACAAATAATAAGCGATACGTATTTACAGAAAGTTTGCTGATGTAACTATAATGTAAATAACGCTGAAAACACTGGTAATATTTTGTAATAATTTTTGTGTAACAGCATTAACTCCTGATTACGCAACAGGATCTCCAGCCGGATCGACCACAGGGCTGACCACTGAACAGACGACCGCGCCGACCACCGAGCCGACCACCGAGCCGACCACCGAGCCGACGAGAGAGTCGACGACCAAGTCCACGACCGTCGGAACAACGATCGGAACAACAGGTGAGCATTCATGAATTAATAACAAAATGAATGAAATTGTAACTTATCATTATTAACGAATGTCGCACGAGAAGGCCTTTGGCGCCTCCTGGCCAGATATGGAATTCCCCCAAAGTTCATCTCTCTGCTACGTCAGTTTCATAATGGCATGTTTGCCAAGGTCCGCTCAGGTTGCGAGGTATCGGAAGCATTTCCGGTCGCACATGGTGTAAAACAGGGTTGTCCTTTGGCTCCCACACTCTTCACAGTTTTCCTGTCGGCAGTTCTTGAGCTTACCAACCAACATCTTGCAGAAGGTGTCTACATCCGCACCAGGGTTGGCAAAGTCTTCAATCTGGCCCGACTCAAAGCTAGAACCAAAGTCCGTACACTACTAGTCCGTGAGCTGCTGTACGCTGATGACACAGCTTTTGTTGCCCATAGTCACATCGATCTGCAGAAGATCTTTGACATCTTCAACCGTGTTGCCAGAGACCTGGGACTCTCCATCAATGCAAAGAAAACCCAGGTCGTCTTCACCCCTTCTCCTTCACTCAAGACCATACCTCCTGTTCTGTTCAACGATACCACACTGGCCAAGGTCGACAGCTTCGTCTACCTCGCGAGTTCCATAGCGGCCGACGGTACCATCGACTCAGAGATCAACGCCCGAGTTAAGGCGGCATGTGCGGCCTTTTCTCGTCTGCGCCATCGTCTATGGTCACAGCGAAGCATTCGTCGTTTCACGAAATGTAAGGTCTATCGTGCTGTGGTTCTCGCCAATCTCTATGCAGTAGAGACATGTACTCTCTATCAGCAACACATCAAAAAGCTGAATCAGGTACAGCTACGACACCTCCGTCACATCCTGGGCATCCGCTGGCAGGACAGGATCCCAAACACTAAAGTTCTCCAGTTGGCTGGCATGCCAAGTGTCACCAAAATGATTGAGGAACGTCAGCTCAGATGGATTGGCCACGTTACCAGAATGGACGAACCAAGACTGCCGAAAGCGGTATTTTACTCAGAGCTGCAAAGGGGTGAGAGACCTCGTGGAAGACCCAACCTCCGCTACAAGGACACTCTGAAACGAACTCTGAAAGCATGCCGCACCAACGTCGCCACTCAAGCGAACAAGTCTATTAAATTTACTAGTGGGTTGTCTAATTTATTGGGGTTTCACAACGAATTTCTAACCGCGGGAGAATACAGCAACAAAATCGACGTACAACTTTTTAAAATTTTATACATTCATTGCGATCAAATTTCTACGACCGATAATTATTTCAACGGTAAACCTTGCACTATTTTAAACGCTTTTCCTCTGCAAGACGCGTCGTTTGGCGAAAGCATGTACATGGAATATAAAAATCCGTTGATTAAAATTACGAGTCGGAACTTTTAACGAGTTGACTTTTTCGAGTCAGAGACAGTAAAAACAGAGATATACATAATCACGGTTTTCCCATTATTTTAAATCTAGAGATTATATAAATATGGCGAGCATTTACGGACCCAGTCGCATAACGAGTTTTAGCGGCAAATCTTCTAGCGATGTTGCGCAAACGTTTAAACATCACGGGTATCTCAACAGAGATGAAATTTTACAAAGAACTATTCTCATCGAAAAATTCGACGTAGTACTAGGATGGCACGCTACGTTTAAACAACCCTTTTTCATGTTTAACGTTTCGCCCACGTACTGCAGCATTTTTACACAATTTATAAAAACCGATAGTATTGCCACACATTCAGCGACGCGTGATTACGGTAGTAACATTTATTACATTCCTTCACCACAACGAGATGAGAAATTTCATTTTCTCGATAATGAAGTTCAACATTTAAAATATGAAATGTGTTTTAAAATGAGAGGCGTTCAAAAAGTTTTTGTAGAAGCGACTTTTTTCGGCGCGCTAAATTCTAAAATCTGTTTTAATATAAAAATTAAAAGTTTACCTTTAAATTAATAATGATTATGTATTATAAATATGGCGAGTATTTACGGACCCAGTCGCGTAAAGAGCGATAGCCCTAGCGTAAAGAGCGATAGCCCTAGCGTAAAGAGTAATAATAACATTATCTTTGAAAAAAGTGGATATATTGATTGAAGTGGAAATTTAGGTGGTACCACGATTTATGATAGTGAATTTGGTTTTACACTTATGTTGAGACTCGGTGCATTAAACGTTTCTATACATAGCGAAGTAATATTTTATTCGTTCTATGCTAAAATGAATAAAGGTGAAAATAATTCTTATTCTATAGTTAAAAGTGGACGACAAATTGAAAAAAAAGAAAATACAATTAGGCTTCCCGAAAATGGAAACTTTGATTTTACGAGTGAACCACGATATTTAGAATGTATATTATGCTGCAGTACAATTTTAGACGGCCGTGAAATAAAACGGTATATAACTCTGAGTGTGTTCGGCTCTTTATCCGAAGGAATCTGTTACGTGATAACAATTAGAAACATTCCATTAGATTAAAAAAAATTATATTTTCTATTAATAAACAATGAGCGAATCAACGAATGTACTTTATCCAAATTTACCGTCCATGACGAACGATGTTAAATCTTTTCGATTGCTATTCAAAAAGAATTACGAAATGAAATAAACGAACGCGAAGCAACGTATAAAAAATATAATAAAATCATCAACGCTTGCAACATCGCAGAAACAATGGCTGAATTGGGCTGTATGGGAGCAGGGGCCATCGGAATAGCCAGCATCACCACCGTCGTATCAGCACCAATAGGATACGCTTTAGAAGGTTTAGCTTTGGGGTTGGGCGGAGGAGCGTTCGCTCTCAGATACGCAAAAAATAAATTGTTTAAAAAAGCTAAAAAACACGATGAGATACGAATTTTAGCGATGAGTAAACTCAACACGATCGAAAACCTCGTTAGTAAAGCCATCCAAGACGGTATCATAAGTCAAGAAGAATTTGCGCTCATTTGCAGAGAGCGAGATAAATATTGCAACATGAAAGAAAAAATCCGTAACGCAACACCCCCGGTTAAACCTGAAACTGTCGTCTCTGACAAGAATCGTGATGCTGCAGAAAAAAAAATTCTTATAGAAAAACTTTTGAGTTTAAAGTAAGCGCAAGTGTAAATAAACATTATTACGATGATCAAAAACACGCTTCGCGAATAGCGGAGCGACCACCGCCGTACAATTTAAAGTTTTAATGCAATGTTTATAATCAGTTCGAAATGCCAAAAAATAGTTTCTTTATTTATTTCGTTTATTCTCTGCAACTCGCTATAATACAAATCAATGTAATACTTGTCTAAACCGAGCGCGTGTAAATATTCTTTTATACCAGCTAAATTTCTAGATTTAAACAACTCTGACGCTGGAACTAATTTTTCTCGCACGATTGAAATCAATTGTTGTGCGGGAATGTTGTTAATATAATATTCCAAAAATATAAAATCACGTGAATTTGCGCAAAACGATTTTAAATCGCTGATGAGAGAGAGTACGCACGTTCGTAATAGTTCTCCCATATTGATATTACTCAACATTAATTTTTTTTTCTCCAACAGCTCAACCATTACTAGATTAAACAACCGTATAGCTTTTTTGTTCATTTGGTAAGAAGTTTTTACTTTCAATGCTCTTGCGCAGTTTGAGCATAAACCAGTTGTTGTTTTTGTACCTTTTTTACAATTTTTACACTCAACCGGCGAGGTTTTTCCATTTTTAATTTTAAATTGATGAAAAGCGCAATAGTGCACGTTGGGCGAACTACGCACGCAACATTTGTACGTTTTACCAGTTATTAACCATCTGCAGGGAACGATTATTTTTTGCATACTCTTTTATTATTAAACAAGATAATATTTTTTTGTTTTTTAAACGTAATATTTGAAATTTTATAATATTCATACTCTATAACAGCGTTTTTGATTAAGAGATTAAAATGTACGTCTGCTAAAAAATTTTCAAAATTTTGCGCGTATTCGGCCAATAGAGATTCGCGATATTCTTTCGATTTTATTTTTGCAAAATTTGTTTTGCAGGTCAAATGTTCTCTCGCGTCTAAAACATCTTCTGGATCAAAAATATCCATTTATTGTTTGATTAGATAATATTTTTCGTTTGCGAAACTCATTCTCTATGCGATGGTTGTTGTCGATAACTATAGTTGCTCTTTTATTAAAATTATCGATAATATCGATGTCTATTAAAAAACTTTCGTCTTTAATATAAGCCGTAATGTTTCCTAAATTGCTTACTAAAGATGTAATTTTTAATGGAACTTTTTCATTCTTGGGCGCAAAAAATTGTATTTCTTCGTTTAAAGGCGACATTTTTAACAGAGCGCTAAATAGAGTTGAATCAAAAATAGCTGAATAAGTAAGCGGTTTCTTTTTACACATATCGCCAAATTCTAAACACGTGCCATAAACGGAATTGTCGTCGTTTAAAAAGCTAATGTAATCTAAATTGCTCATGTTAATGTTTAGCGTTACGTTCGCTTGCAACATTTTTTTAAGTTTTAAAAAATCCTTACTTTCAACCGTGTAAGGGTGGTGATAATCGTCGTCAATGTTTTTTTTTATTACCGATGAGTGGTACAACTTGCAAATACACACGTTGTTAGTTTCTCGTTTTTTCTCACTGTCGCTCGTTTCGATATACAACCGTTCTTTTTTAACGTAAATGGTTATTTGAACTTTTCGTTTAATACATTGAGTAATTTTTTGTAAAACTTTTAAATTTATCGAAAAATCAATTGGGTTTTCACATTTAAATTCTAAAAGGTTTTCTTTGTCTAACGATACGTTTACTAATATTCTTTCCGACAAATCCGTTTCGCGATAATAAAACCCCGTTTTATCTACTTTAAAATGAGCTTTTGGTTTGATACCTATTAAAATATCTATTAAAATTTTAAACATATAACCCATTTCAATTTTAAAGTAAAAATCGTATTCGTACTCTTTTTTGGGTTTAAATTCAACTTTGTGTTCTAAAAATTTTGATTTATCTAATATTACGCGTTTTATGTTGTTGTCCCAATCGTGTTCGTTGTGCCCGCGTTTTATGTTGTTGCCCCCGTTGTGCTCGCGTTTTAATATTCTGCCTTTGTTGAACGGCAAGCCGGCTCCAAATGTTTCCAAATATTCGTCTTTGAATGTAAATCTTGCCATTTTATATATATTTAGAAAATAAAAACGAAAAAAATAAAATAAAAAAACGTGAAGTAGTTAAATTTCTTGCAAAACAGGGGCACCAAAACAGCCCTACTACTACCCAGCGAATTTGGGTATTTTAAGATCGTCTATTTTTAGATTTTTACAAAATGCCCTACTACTACCCAGAAAAACGTATTTTTGAGCAGGTGGCCTAGGACCCCCATCTGTACTACTACTTCTCTTAATTCTGAAATACATTCACATTATATTTCACCCGCCAAGTTTCTAATTTTCACATTCCTTATACCCGCACTGCTCTAGCTCATAAAACAATTAAATTTGAGGGACCAATGCTTTGGAATACGCTTAATGAGCAACTTAAAGGTTCCAAATATATCTGTATATTTAAACGTGTCTTTAAATCTGTTACATTGGAATCTTATTGTTAATGAGTGTTCTACAGTATACTTGTACATTTTAATCCATATTACCTGACCTTTCAAGACCTTCTGTGTAGTTGTTGTCCTTTGTCTGTGTTAGTCCATTGTTGGTTTAGTAATTGTTGTTTTTCTTTGTGAACATGCATGTACATATTGAGACCCACTTTATATTTTGTTCGCTGGTGGCTTGACCACGGGTCTTCATGGTTCATTCAATTTTATTTTTATCTCTGTCTCAATGCGCGTGCATGTTATCTAAGGGACCATTGCCTACAAGGCTTTGCTTCATAAGTGGATCCCTCTGCAGTATCACTTTTGCTTTGTATATCTATTCTTAAATTTTTTCAGTAATATCGTTTTCTTGTACTTGACTTTTCTTGATTGATATTGTCATTACTGTTTTGATACTGTGGAAAATAAATGAACCTATGAACACTGCGATGTGTGGCTTCAATGTCACTGTCATAGGTAAAATTAAATGTAGTTAAGTATTCATCATTATACCTGTAATTTTATCTAAGATTCTTGTTCTTTGTTCTGATGGAATTCATCATGCCGTAGCTTTTAAACAACATTGGCATCTCAGACATGTATAGATTTGAGTAATTAACTCGACCCAAATTATTGCAGTATTCATCTAAGATCTTCACCCTGTGGTGGTAAAGTCATAGTGAGTGTTTTATGTGAAAGAATGAGCAATTTACATCAATGAACATCATTTTTCACATCCAGTAATTAAGTCTTTCCCATGACACTGAAAACATTGGTAATATTTTGTAATAATTTGTGTGTAACAGAATTAACTCCTGATTACACAACAGGATCTCCAGCCAGTCCGACCACCGAGCCGACGACAGAGTCGACGACCAAGTCCATGACCGTCGGAACAACGTTTGGAACAACAGGTGAGCATTCATGAATTAATAACAAAATGAATGAAATTGTAACTTACCATTATTAACGAACGAAAGATTTGCAGATTTATTCACAAATAATAAGCGATACGTATTTACAGAAAGTTTGCTGATGTAACTATAATGTAAATAACGCTGAAAACACTGGTAATATTTTGTAATAATTTTTGTGTAACAGCATTAACTCCTGATTACGCAACAGGATCTCCAGCCGGATCGACCACAGGGCTGACCACTGAACAGACGACCGCGCCGACCACCGAGCCGACCACCGAGCCGACCACCGAGCCGACCACCGAGCCGACGACAGAGTCGACGACCAAGTCCACGACCGTCGGAACAACGATCGGAACAACAGGTGAGCATTCATGAATTAATAACAAAATGAATGAAATTGTAACTTATCATTATTAACGAATGTCGCACGAGAAGGCCTTTGGCGCCTCCTGGCCAGATATGGAATTCCCCCAAAGTTCATCTCTCTGCTACGTCAGTTTCATAATGGCATGTTTGCCAAGGTCCGCTCAGGTTGCGAGGTATCGGAAGCATTTCCGGTCGCACATGGTGTAAAACAGGGTTGTCCTTTGGCTCCCACACTCTTCACAGTTTTCCTGTCGGCAGTTCTTGAGCTTACCAACCAACATCTTGCAGAAGGTGTCTACATCCGCACCAGGGTTGGCAAAGTCTTCAATCTGGCCCGACTCAAAGCTAGAACCAAAGTCCGTACACTACTAGTCCGTGAGCTGCTGTACGCTGATGACACAGCTTTTGTTGCCCATAGTCACATCGATCTGCAGAAGATCTTTGACATCTTCAACCGTGTTGCCAGAGACCTGGGACTCTCCATCAATGCAAAGAAAACCCAGGTCGTCTTCACCCCTTCTCCTTCACTCAAGACCATACCTCCTGTTCTGTTCAACGATACCACACTGGCCAAGGTCGACAGCTTCGTCTACCTCGGGAGTTCCATAGCGGCCGACGGTACCATCGACTCAGAGATCAACGCCCGAGTTAAGGCGACA